>PVJD01008587.1:0-71101 GCA_004026545.1 Mormoops blainvillei
TGGAGGGCCTTAATCCGGCAGGACTTGTGTCCTTAAGAGACACGTAAGAAGAGAAGGCCACATGACAACAGAGGCAGAGAGCAGAGCGATGTGCCCCCATGCCCACGATCAATCGCAGGCAACACCAGAAGCTGGGAGAGGCAGGTGGGCCTGTCCCCTACAGGTTTCAGCAAGAGTGCAACCCTGCTGACACCTTGGCCTTGGACTTCTTGCCTCCAGCTGTCAGAAAACACAACCCTGTTGTTTGGAACCACACAGTTTGTGGTGCTTTGTTATGGCAGCCCTCGGAAGTTAATACAAGGGGGAGAAGAACAACTGGGGAATCTCTTGATTCTAAATCTCTTGATTTAGAAGCAGTCCTCAAACATGGAGGAGAAAACACATGTCTGTGCTCAGGAACGGCTCTCCCGGCACGGCCACCTGTCCGGTTGCACTGGAGGAAGACGAGGCCCAGAGTCCCTCACAGAAGGTCCTTCCCCTAAAAAGCTAGTCTACCTAATTCGGGTCCTAAGCTGGGGGAGTGACGGGGACATGTAGGGGGGGGAATGATTTTTCTCCCCGGCTACATACAAAGTCCTGCCCCTCCTCCAGCCTGACCCTCTCCGTCCCCCTCTGCCGCGTATGCTTGCAGAAAGGTACTAGACGGGTGTTTCCATATCCACGATCCCACTCAATCCTCACGACCACCTGTGCGGCAGGAGACGAGAGCAGGCATTATCATCTCCGTTCTGTGCACAGGGGAAACTGAGGCTCAGAGGAGATCGGAGGCTGCCAAACAGATGAGATGACCCCTCCCAAAAAGAACTTCAGTTGACAAAACAAAACAGTTTTTCAAAAGGTGCAGTAGGGGATGACGGGGCAGGGGGAAGCCCTAAATATTGTCTTTAGAAAAACAAAAAACAAGTTAAATAAAAGTCCTAGAAGCCTTCCATGTCCAACACAAGTCAAATCTGCTGGCCTTGAGAAGTAGCCCCTTTACCTTTCCAATCATTCGGATAACATTGTTGTAGACACAAACTGCCATTTCTCTGACCAGCTTTTGACATTAAAGTGTCTTCATGGAAAAGAACATTTTCCAGGTCTGAAATGTAAGGGCTTTGGCCCCCTGCATTCAATCTCCTTCTGGGCTTCCAAATCTTCTGGCAATGCCATGTAACCACTGGGTGCTTCCACATCCATCATCCTGCCCACGGTGGGACTCAGAGTATTTGAGAACCCCCACAGATACGTGTCTGGCAACCTCTCATGATGGAAGGAGCCCGTTCCACAGCACTATCTGATGAGCAGAAGAATGCAGGGACAGAGAGGGGTGACAGGTACCCCAGCAAAGAATCGAACTAAGAGGCCGAAGCGGAAAAGCACTGAAGAGAAACTTGGGTGGAGGGTTCACTCCAATCAGCTACCTTTTCCACATATCTCCTGGAAAACAACCAGTCCCTGGTCGCCGAGAAGCCTTGACTTCATTTTAAATGCCCCCCCAGCCTGCAGCCACGATGCTGGGCACATAGCCCCCCGAATCTACCGCTAACCACTCTGGGAAGTGACGCCCACAGAAAGCCGTTCCAGTTCTTGTGAGCTTGAAAATACCGAACATGACTGAAAAAAATTTAAGGTTTCTTTTTCAGATTTAAATGTCTACTTATTTCAAAATGAATTAGTAGTTCTCCAGGATTCATAATGTTCATTTCATTAATGATAACTAGAGCTTGAAAATTTGAAAGGAAATTGCTTCCGGGATAAAATTAAACGCGAAACGGAAAGCAGTGATTTATGGTTGTTCCTATCTAAATGACTAATCCAAGTGACAAACCTGGTTGGCAGCACAAAAAAGCAATATGATTTCCCCCCATTGCCTTTTTATACTTTGCTGAATTGTTTTTCGCAGACTGACTGAACACAAGGCCTAGATAAGGCCCCACTGCTAGGAATTTAGTGCCTAGAGTACTTGCGGAATTCAGTGCTGAGTCTCTCTCGACACATAAACGTTCATAACGGACCAATACTTCTGTGCCTCAGAAAAGACTTTTCTCAACATTAGTGTTTAGACATACAGTCCAATAGATTTCCAAGGAAACTCATTTTTAAACTGAAGGCAAATAGCCCCATGATATCTGTCCACATCTTCCCCTAAAACCTGCATGAGGGCTGGCCAGTGTAGCTCAGTTGGTTGGTGTGTCATCCCGTAACATAAAGGTTGCGGGTTCGATCCCCAGTCCAGGTGTGTACAGGAGGCAACCAATCGATGCTTCTTTCTTGCATCAATGTCCCTCTCTCTTCCTCTCTCCCTAAAAGCAGTGAAATAAATGTCCTCAGATGAGGATAAAAAAGGAAAAAGAAACCTGTATGGAAGTCTAAAAATGGCTTTTTTTGATTCCTTTGCAAGGAAGGCCAACCAACAGAGGTGCGATTCCCTCTCGGCTGTTCGAACAAGTGGGCGGCTGGAGTAACTCTGTCAACCAAAAGACAAGATAATACAATGCTTCTGAGCTTTCACCAAGCCCTGGTTATTCTGCCTCTAGAATTTCTTTAGGTCTGTCCCCACGAACCACCCTCAGCTAGTGGAGAAGCAGGCAGGGCTGTCTCTGGAGCTCAGAGGACCAGTGTCGCAAAGGGCACTGCTGGCCAGACCACCACACACCAGGTCCCTCATCCCCAATCTCTCCCTCACGCCAGCCTTCCTGTGACCTGAGCTTAAGTGACAAGCCAGATCCCTGCGTGCCATCAGGAGGGCTGCTCTACTCCAGGGCTTTACACAGGTGGCTCCTTTTCCCTTGGGGCAGCTCAAGAAAGGTGCCCCCAGTATCCCCATATTACAGATCAAGAGGTGGTGGCAAAATGTTCAAAACTCTCACTCCAGGTACAGAGTAACTGGTAGAACCAGGACTCTCGCCCGCACTTCCGGACCAGTTTCCCATGACTTGACGCAGTTGGTGAGGCTACACTGTGGCTTCCAGTGTTGTACGCCCTCCTCCTTATTCCCGACTAGGTGGGGCCCGCATACCCACTAGGGTCTAGGGGTCTCTTGGTGATTAAGGTTACGTTTCTAGCCTCATCCGACCCACACCCTCTTCTCCATCCACACCCCATCTGGCTTTTCCAAACTCTGCACACATGCTGTTCCCTCTTCTTTTCCTTCTGGAGGGCTTTGCAACCACCAGCCCCTCCTCCATATGCCCCTTTTCCCACCCTACATGCACCTGCTGTGCGCCATTCCTCACTTTTTACTGACAATGGGGATACACACCTGTGTCCCCTCGAGCCTGCGACCTTCTCCAAGGCAGCAGCTCCAGCTCTTCCACCACCTGCCCCTGTGTTCCCACCGCGTAAGCAGGGCCACAAAACCAACAGACTGAGGGGCTCGTCCCAGAATGACCCAGCTTGGTCCCTTAAGACTGGGAATGAGGAGATAGGAAGTGTTTTTGTGTGCACTTTTTAAAAAGCTCTGCCAGTCAGGGAATTTTTTTTTTCTCCACCAAGCATTCAAATGTCGCAAGCGGGGATGAAGAGAACACCTAGGTATCTGCTTGCCAGCTAATGGGTTTAGGAAGGAAGCCTGTTTTGGATTTAAAAAGAGACTACTGGGAACTCAAGAGTTACCCATGCATTACAAAAGCAAAGAGATGACAACCTGAACCCACACTCAGTGTTTTTATCGGTGCTTCCTGGCAGCAGGAGGGGAGCAAAGAGATATTTGAAAGAAGTCCGTTTTGGTTTTTTTTTTTTTTAAACTATCCAGGCATCCTTCCTGACCATGAATAAATCCTGACACCAACAGCATCAAATAAATCCTGACACCGACAGCAACGCAGCCCTTAAAGCAAAGAGAACAACAAACCATAACTCACGGGAATCATTTAAAATGTAAAATAATGCTCCTAAATTCCGCTGAACAGTTATAAATGCCCAGCACGCATTCAAATTCCCGGGTACTCTGGAAATGCACAAAATGTACCAAAAAATACAGCTCCACTGTTATGTAAATTTCACCTTAAGCTAATACACTAGCTAAAACAAACAATATATTCAATCCATTTTGCTCACCTTCTTAGAATTTAATGAGCCCCCCACCGGGCGCTGTGTGGACGCCCAGGGCCTGCTTCCCACATTGTCCCCGGAGGTCGCAGTGAGGGGTGGAGGGAGCTCTCCTCTGGCTCCCCAGCCCTTGTCCCTGCAGCCAGCACAGGCAGTCAGGTCAAGCTGCTGACTGCAGAGGGTGGCCCTCAAGAGCCGGTGAAGGCTTTCAACACACTGTCTGGGCGACATTCATGGGTGTTCCTCCCAGAAAAAAGGCATTTAAAAATATTTTCCAGTATTTCTTTTTCCCTCCATGTATTCAATGTCTCAAGAGCAGCCACACCTGCTCGGGGTCAGCACAGAGTCCCCAGGGACAAAGGTAAATCCAGCTGGTCACCTTGGTTGACATGCAGGGCACTGGGTGCCCAGATAGGCCACTTCGGGTCACAAGGATCAGTACCGGCTTTCGAAGCAACTTCAGGTGAATGAGAAGCCTAAATTGGCATACGTTGCCTCGTAGCTATGTAGAGGGAAAATGCAGAGCCAGGAAAGTGTGTACAGGGGTCAGGGTCAGGCACGACCAAGGCAACTTCAAAAGGTCAACGGCATATAGGATTCTTCACATGTGACTTAAAAGCAGATGGATAAGGAACTGCTTACCTTTGAGGCTCTTAGGGTTCCTACTTTAATGATTAAATGGAAGAACGAAAAGCATTTATCATTTGTAAGAACACAGGTCTTTCATAATGTGAGGTTCTTAGGACAGATTTTTTGTACACTCTAACATCTTGCAGGTAATATTGTTTGTCTGGTGTCTAAGCTCTCCGTTTCTTTGTTCGTAAGACTAGCTAAAGTAAACCGCAGTCTTAATCGTTTCAAAATTCTAATTAGAAATTTTTCATTTCCATGGATTTCACCACCTACTGCTAACTATACAAGCAACAATGATATAAAGACCAAAAAGAAAAAAGAAAAGTTTATATAAGCAGATGTGGACAGGAGACTATGAGAATAACAGTCAAATTAGGATTCATGATAAGCGTTTGTATTTTCTTATAGAGACTTACATACATTGAGCATGTGCAGTCTGAGTTCGGTCCAGGAAGAAGCTGGGCAAGTCTACCGACCCCACGTAGGTAGGCCTGACATCTTGCCAAATCATACCTATCCATTTCTCCCAAACTTCACTCACCTTCTCTTAGAAAGAAATCATTGGAAAATATGGAAATATTATTTTACTGGACCCACATGTAACACTAATCTCCTGCTGTCTGGATTACAGAGACTGGAGTGGGGGGAGGGGCGGGTGCAGAAGCACAGGGGATGCTGGCGTGGCCAAATCTCATCGCGGGCGTGACGTGGCTTATGCGTGCCAAAAAGCAACGGGCTTCACTGATCGGTGGCTGCGGACGAGATTTATTATTGCAAATATAAACAAACACAACCTTTTCTAAAAAATCTTCATGTCCCACATGTCACCTCCTTGCCTCCCACATAGGTTTTTTTTTTTGTTGTTGTTAAACAAACGCTCTGGTCTGTTCTGGCTTCCTTCTACTCAAGAAAGAAAGGGTGGAGGCCACACCGTCCTTCCCGGTTCGCGCCATCTGTCCCCCACCCGCTGGTCCTTCACTGCTGGTTTGCTCGCGGTGAGGAAAGACTTCAAATTCCTGCTGACTCCATGGCACCCAGGCCCGGTCCGGGGCTTGTCTTGGCCAGATGGGACCCCAAACCCCAGTCCCTTTATGTTTTGCTTCAGGACATCACTGTCCTCTCTCTAGCATTTTTTAATGACGTGGAAAGAAGAAGAGATCTTTAAGGTTAACCAAGAAAGAAAAGGCATCCAAGTCCTATTTCCCTACCCGCATGTTTGTAGACCTTACTTCTTCAACCCAAAAGAAGAAAACTGAAGCCAAGGCGAGGGGCCGGCCCATCCCAGGCCGACAGTCCGGTTGCAGTGACCGTCTGTCTTCCGGTGTCCGCGCCTCCGGCCCCGCTTTGGATGCCTGTCCTGCTGCTCCCACCAGCCCAGGGCCCCTGCCACCACCCATCCCCCAGCCTCAGCAGAGCCTAGACAATGTCACAACCTGGGTTCTGCTTTTTCAAATTCCAGCCCCCTTCCTGCACCTACTCCCCAGAGGGGATGGTACGCATTGGGTTCAAATGATTAGCGTTCTGGAGGTGTTACCCTTCACAAGGGCCGCACATCGCAGAAGAGGGCTCTTGGACATAAAACCCAAAAGGAAAAGAGAAAGGAACTAATTTATGCTGAATTTTGTCTACGCGCCAGCTTCAGGCCTCAGAAACATCATTTAATTTCTCTGGGCCTGCCTCCGGTTCCTACCACAGGTTGCTCTGAGGATTACATGAACTAATATGTACATATTACCTTCAGTAGCACCTAGCACCTTGCAAGGGCTCCACGCACAACGGTAATCATTAGTAACCTTCACCCTGACCTCCTGAGATAGGTAGTACTGGTCTCATCTTAAATGAGATCCTTCCCTTAGGAGTGATTTGCTCAGGATCAGACAGCTGATAAGTAAGTAGCGGAGTAGGGACACAACCCTCAGTCTACCAAGTGACCACAATTCCTGCTGTTTTCACACCACAAGGAATGAACCTCTAATGGTACAACCATGGGCTCTGCAGGCCCGCGGGGTGAGATGACATGGGTGCCCTGGGGTCTGCCGATGACATGCTCTTAGAAGGAAGGACTGGGGTGGGCAGAGAGTGATTCCTGGGGCATGACCGGGGTGAGCAGTGCGGCATGTTCTACCCACCTGTGGACTGCGGAGTCCTGCCCCATTGAGTCTCACGGTTTTCGCAACTATAAAATGGAAACGGCTTACTCGGGAGGGGGTGACCCCTGACACCAGACGTGTTCATGGCAAAAGCTAAAACTTCTTCAGGAGACTGCGGAAAGGGACACTGCGATACAAAGGGCAGCCAACCTGGTGATGCAAGTTACTTCCAACACTGGAAATGGGGACTTCTTAGGACAGGCTAGAGATTAACAATGTTTATTTAAAAAAACGAATACTACCAGAGCCAAAAGTATGGCTAATGACCTTGATGCTGTCTGGCTAAAAACTCTGAATGAACCCTGGGCGATCTAATTTTTATTCTCTAAAATAGTCCTCAAAGCTTATCCATTTTCATTGCGTATTACGAATCCATATGAGGCCTCCTTTTCTGGCTTGTCTTACGTTTGAAAAGCATTCACTACTCTACTACAGTGACTTCTCTCAAAATTACCTCATTATTCTACACTTGCACAATTTTGTCATGGATATAAGCACTACCACCAGGCCTTCAGCTGCTATTTGTTGCACTATAATTTCCAGATGAATTTTTGGTGTGGAAACAACGCAGCCGCAATAAGATAATTAATTACAACTCTATTACGGGCTAGAGCACAGAGACTGAAATTAAAATGCTCACATTTTTAGTATTTCATTGTTA
Source organism: Mormoops blainvillei (assembly GCA_004026545.1). Lineage (NCBI taxonomy): Eukaryota > Metazoa > Chordata > Mammalia > Chiroptera > Mormoopidae > Mormoops > Mormoops blainvillei. The sequence continues at coordinate 7,477 of PVJD01008587.1, forward strand.
ATATCATGTTCATCTTTGTATCCAGAAATTAATTACTATAAAGACGTTTATCATCAGTATATTTTGTTTCTTGGTAGCTGCTGCAGCTTCTTCCTCTGCTACAATAACCACGCCTGCAAAGTTTGAAAAACCCACTGTATTGTAAGGCCCAGGCATACTAATGCCACGACGGATCAGATGTGGGGGTTCAGCCAGGATTTGCCCCTTGGCAGCAAAAGCCTGAGCAACCTCCTAAACGTCTCTGTGCCTCAATTTGCTCATCCAAACACTGTGGACAAAAAACCAGAAGATATTCCTAAATTATCCCCAGAATTAAATTGGGTGAATTATACAGAGCTTCACAAAATGCGCTGGATTTAGTTACTGCCAAGTCCACAACAGCTATGCTCTCTTTAACTCGTAACTTATAAACTCAATTCAAAGATACTCCATATTTAAAATTTTACTCAAAGCTTTGCAATCTCACCCTTTAAAATGGGCAGGCCTCACACCCTTCAGCGGCGGGGCTGCCAGCACCACGCGCCCTTTCTTCTGCCAACGTATTCAGCTCCTGATTATTCGAAAGTCAGTTATGAACAGCAGGCCACCTAACATTCTCTGAAGGCATAAGAGTTCTGTCTCCAAAGCCCAAGGAAAGTGGGCTTGTTTCCTCAGAGAAGGGAACAGGCCAGGGGCAGGACAGCAGACTCTAACTAATTGGCACTAATTTGGGGCTAGAGGCTTTGGGAGGCTGATGGGACTGGGATGGCATCAGCGAACAAACCTCAGGAGAGGAACGTGAAAGCCACTACACTGCCAGCGTATTTTCCAAATCTGTCTTAATGAGCGTCGTTTCATTCTGTTTATTCGCAGCCAGTCCTCCTACCATGCTCAGTGAATTTTGTCTGATTAATTTCAGAAATATGAAAACTAATTTTGAGCTTCTACTACTGTTTTACCCATTTGGGCTCAGAGTATATTCTGGTTCCTGAAAACCAACCCAACATCTTACATGAAACCCAAAGCAAATCTCAGGATAGTTTGTCCCAATCCAGACTCCTTCCCGCCACAGTCTCGGGGCACTAACTGACCAAAGAGAAGACTCAGCCAAGATAGTCCATGTCTTCTGAACAGTAGACAAATATGATCGAAGCCAATGATGGTGCCCAACATATTATACTTCCAACGACAGGTACAAGATTCAGCTACCAAGATGTTGAGTCCCCAAAGAGAAAAAAATTGTCCTGATGATACAGTCCTTAACCAACCAGTAGCATGAAGGTACCGTAACCCAAATAGTGTGGGGGATATTAAAATGGCGGAAGACCACTGCAGCCTTTCAGGCGATGAAGAATTGGTTAGAGATATAACAGTTCATGGCAACACTGACCGGTGGGAAAAATATACAGGGGTTGCCTGGGATGCAGAGACACATAAAGCAGGGGGACAGCCCTCAAAGGACCAACATCTATCACAGGTTAGCAAGCCGCTGGCCTCCCCCAGGACTCGGATCTGCATGGTGTGGAAGGCAGCCAAGGTCACTGTCAGGTGCAATCATCTGGGATTCAGAGAGAAGATTCGAGTGGGGCAATAAAGGAAGACTTAGGATCTGAACAGAAGGACAGAGGAAGAAAGAGGAAGCAGGTGTCCCAACGGAGGCAAGCAGGGGGAGGCAGGTTAGCCCGCAGAGGAGCTGTTGAGATACTGGGTTGGCCAAAAAGTTTGTTCAGTTTTTTACATAAGCTGGCTCTAGGAGTGCTTTGAAACAGTTGTTAGATTATATTATGACAGCTGTCATATCAGCGTGCATTTAAAAGAAAAACTTACCAAAACTGGTGAATTTTTGGATAGCCATTTTAATAGCAAAGATGGAAGAAAACATGCAACATTTTCGGCATATTATGCTGTATTATTTCAAGAAAGGTAAAACCATAACTGAAAGAAAAGAAAACACAAGCAAAGAGTTGTGCAGTGTATGGAGAAGGTGCTGTGACTGACTGAATGTGTCAAAAGTGGTTCACAAAGTTTCATGCTGGAGATTTCTCACTGGACGATGCTCCATGGCCGGGTAGACCAGTTGAAGTTGATAGCGATCAAATCGAGACATTAATTGAGAAAAATCAATGTTATACCATGTGGGAGATAGCCGACATACTCAAAATATCCAAATTAATAAAGTTATTGGTGAAAATTAAAAATGTGTTTTTTATTTTATGGAAAAAAACCATATGGACGTTTGGGCCAACCCAATGGCAGCCAGGTCAGAGGGGTAGAGAGGGTCTTCCAACCAGATTCCCGGGATTCCAGGCAGGGTTTTCCATATGGAATACCCCTCATGTGCGGTCTGTAAAACAGCTTAAATATTTTAAATCTAGGAGAAGTCAAACCAACTTGGGCGTAATAAATAAAAACTAAGTTACGCGGTAACACGAAGTCACGCATCATTTTCCATTTTTAATAAACGTGTGCCCTCTGCTCCGGAAGTCAGGTTTTCCTTTGTTCCTACCACCCTTTCGGCCAATGTCCTGCCGCAGCCAGCTCCCAGGGGGCTGCCTCTCTCCCCTACTGGGCAGTGCAGCGCAACCTCAGACTCATAATGACCACCTGGATGCGTTTACTCTCGAAGGTGCAACTCTGACCTGTCTACTAAGTGAAGTGCCATTTCCAGCGTGGACTCTTGATTTCCCCCAAATCCGGTCTTTTCCATGCAGTTTTGTATTTGTTACCATTATTCGCCCAGTACTTCAGACTTTGAAAACCTGTTTACCTCCCCACTCTCATTTCATCAGTCTCCTAAAGTCTACTAATTTTCTCTCTAAAATGTGTCTTTCATTCATGTATCCTTTCCATTCCTGTCGCTCACCCCTCGGGTTCAGGTCTCCGCCACATCTTCACCATGTCACCTGGGCCTCAGGTGGTCTCCCCGCCTTTGTCCCATCCTGCTCCAGTCCCTACAGACCACTGCCAGGTCAGGCTTCTGAACACACAGCATCATACACACACCTTTCCCAGCCCCCAAACCATCAATGACATCCTACCAAACGAATCCAAAATCTCTGTTCCCATCAACCTTTCCAATCTTTTTCCTACGAGTCTGGCTCACAGCCCTATGGCCCAGTCACAGTACAGTATTTGCCGTCCAGGAAACAAGATCCACCCTCCTCCTCCACCTAGCTGCTGCTGGAACGCTGCTCCACCTGCCCACACGTCCAGACGACTGCCTCCCCTCAAGGGAATGGCCAAATGCTCCCCTCCCTTGGAGCCACTCTAAAACCTCTAGCAGGAAGTGATCTTTCCCCCTCTGAACTCCAACAGCACTTCAGCCAGTACCACCCGGCACTGAGTTCCTGGCGTACTGTGTTCCTACTCCTATAGGGGTAACCTCCTGGAGCATCTCTATACGGAAGCGATCAAACCAACATTCTTGAGTCAGTTAGCACCTTCTCACAAGGGAGTGTTAGGTCAGGAGTTATGGAAGACAGGATAGTATCAGCTGATGGATACATGGGAAATTATGCTCAACCCATGCAAAAATAAATAAACCCATGCACTAATAGCAATAACTTTTTTTTTTTAAATCCTCAACCAAGGACATGTTTCCATGGATTTTTAGGAGGGGAGATACGGAAACGTTGGTTGGTTGCCTCCTATACACATGCCGACCAGGGATCAAACCCACAACCTAGGTTATGTGCCCTGACCAGGAATTGAATTGGCAACCTTTAGGTGCTAGGGACGACACTCCAACCAACTGAGCCACGAGGTTAGAGCTATCAGCAACTCTTTTTACTCATCATATATAGATGGTAACTCAAGTTATGGAAATACAAGACCTCTCAGAGAAATTGAGTCTCCCTAACAGAATGAAAAATCTGAGGTCGCATTTCTCAGTGCCTTCTAACATAAACCCTGGAGCTTTTCAGGGCTGGGTTCTAATCTCAGCCCTGACATTTATTCACTCTGTGACCTGGGGCAAGTCAGCTAGCCTCTCCGTGCCTCAACTTCTGGCGAATAACTGAAACTAGAGACAGTAATAGTGCCTTCCCCATTACACCATGTGAGAATTATGCACATACTGTATGCTAAATGCTCAGAACCTGGCACACTGTTAGTGCCATCCATGTTAGTTCGTCTTATTGTCATTGTGAAAATGTTTTCTATGGGGGAAAAACACAAGAATTAGACATTTGACAGTTCACATGCCTAGCAGGATTTTTACTAGAAAGAGAGACTTTGCCATCTTAAAAGCGTCAAGCCAGATTGGCACTATTTCCTGACAGGGATCCTTTGACTGACAGGTAGGGTGAAATTCACCCAAAGGTGGCTCTTCGAACACTGAAGTACAATGAACTGAGTGCTGTGAAAACGGACCAGGCTCCAAGACCACTAAATCAAACACAAAGCTTTCGGCCACGGAGGGCTAGCCCACAAACAGCCATTGCTTCCACAAACAACCCCGCTGTTGTCATCCAGAAGGGTGCCAAATGGAGCCAGTTGACTCATGCATTTTGGTCAGTGGCTCTCTGCATAGGCACAACCACGAATACAATGAATTGCTGCCAAAGAATCTAGAACTATGCACTGCATTGAGTCTGAAAAGCAAGGTTTTCAGTTCAGCTTTTTCAAGGACACTGATCCACAGCATTCGGCTGCACTAAGCATACGTGAGTCCATTTCAAAGCCCGTCACGTCACACAGTGATTTGTTTATTAATGGTGTGGGGAACAGCTGTGACTGTAGGGGAGCAACATCTGCCATTTCCCCTCACAATTGTTAGGACGCATTAAACATAAATTCCCACAAATATCTCAACTTGAACTTGTGTTGCAGGTACATGTTCATACACAGTAAAATGAAAACTGCTAGGACACTTGATGCTTTATTACTCTTTACTCAAATTATTTGTAGCTCGAAACTGCTCATTATTCACATGTCAGAATGATTAGAGTGGTAGAATAACAAATTCACATTTATCATCATTTTTTTTTAATCCTTGCCTGAGGACATGCCCATTGATTTTGGAGAGAGGGGAAGGGAGGGAGAGAGAGGGAAAGAAACACTGATGTGAGAGAGAAACATTGATTGGCTACCCCTCCCATGGGACCTGAATGGGGACTGAACCCACAACTCAGACGTGTGCCCTGACTGGAAATGAAACCCCCAGCCTTTAGGTCCACAGGACAATACTCCAGCCAACTGAGCCACACTGGTCAGGGCTACCATCATCGTCTTATTTTCTGATACAAATAGAAATTATAAATATTATGGCAATCAGACTGATACAAGAACAAACCAAAAAAAAAAAAAGAAAAAAGTTCAAAAATCTCTGTTTCCAAGGTTGGACTCTCTGTTTTTATTCCCTGTGGAATACTAACATGGCTGCTTCAGCAAGGTCTCTTCACCACAAGCGAGAGAGAAGGTTAGGTAAGGCAGACTGACCACCAAAATAAACACCCCAAAATCTCACTGGCCCAACACAATAATGTTTAATCTCTTCTTCACACTGCCTTCCCGTGAAGCTTGGTAGGGAGGCTACGCTCCACACAGTCATTCAGGACCCAGATTCCTTCCATCCTGTGGCTCCATCATGCCCTAGGACTTCAGACCTCGCTGCTGCATCCCTACAACTGGCCTGCACACCAGACAGTGAGCAAACGTGGAAAAGGCAACCCGCTCTTACCTGCCTCTCATCTCCATACATGCCCCGTCTAGACGCAGAACATAGTTGAGGATAGTGGTTGTCAACTAGGGGTCATTTTGACTCCTGGGGACTTTGGCAATGTCTGGAGACACCTTTGATTGTGGAAACTGGACAACTGGCGTCAAGTGGGTAGAGTGAGTCCAGGGATGCTACCAAACATCCCATCAAAACCACCCTATTGTTTCCCTGCAACAAAAAAATTACCTGATCCCAAATGTCAGTAATGTTGACATCCGTAAGCATCGAGCCAGACGCCACAATCACACAACATGTCACTGCTGAGGTCTACCACCATTTTCCGCTAACACACACTCTAATTAATCCCAACAAATTCTCATTATTGATAGTTTGTTCATTCATTTGTTTCTTTGCCCCTCCATTCATTCATCCAAACTCCTAAACAAGGCGAGGTCTTTACAGACAAAGATGTCACCATGCAGCAGGGGAGAAATCACAGAGGGAATTACCATACACAGGGGTAAGAGGGATTAAAAAGAACAAATGGAAGGAAAATTAATTCTGCCTGAGAACTGGGGGAGGACCCACAAGGCAGGTGAAAGGGGAAGGAAATCTTGAAGGAAGATTATACTTACAGTTTCCATCAAGATGTTGCGGGGGTTGTAGTTTGTTTCTGTTTTCGTTTGATTGGGGGGGGGGGGGTGTTGCCGCAGGGGGCGGTAGCGGAGACTGTCCCAGGGAAAGGGAACTGCATGAACAGAGCAGAGGCAAAATGAAAGGACATGATTTATTCTACTTTCCAATAAGAAGGAAAGCAGTAACTGGGGTAGGAGGGGTTGTTTTGTTGAAACATGTTTTTAAATGCTGTATTCGTGCAAGTCTTCAGCTCCCAGCATCGGCTCCAATTTCTCACACAGCTACATGCGCCGGCATTCTGTCAAGTGGTCCCTCCAGAAACATTTCACACCACCAGACTTTACAGAAACTTGTTAGCGTAAGGCAAAGCTCGGGTAATAACCGGAAATCTCACTGCAAAGTCCCCAACAAAATCCATCACCGACTCTTTCAAACAATGCGGCCTCAAAGTCAACATCGAATTGATTTGGTGGTTGACCAAAATCGTCCATCTTTGTTCCCAAAGACAGGACAGTTTAGAAGTCAGACCTCTTAAATTATGTTACACTGAACCCATTTGCTTTTTTGCTTTTTTTTTCAGTTTTCAGTTCTTTCAGTTCTTAATCCCGGCTGTGAGCGTGGGTCCCAGGGTGCAGTGAAGAGCCCGAAGCGTGCGCGCTGCCGGGGTCTGGCACACTGCGGCTCCCGCAGAAACTCACCACGTGACCTCGGACAAGTCACCTAACTGCGGGCTCAGCAGCCCCCGCCCCCCAAAACGTGCCGAAAGCACTTAGCGCCGCACCTGAAGCACACAACAAATACCATTATCTTTGTGCTCTTGTTAGCTCCCCCACACCCCAAAGTTGTTGTAGATTGTGAAATCTAACACAGGTTGGGAAAGAAAATAGCTGATAAACTTCCGTGTAGAACATCATGAAAAACAACTGCAATTTGCTTTGGGCAAAGATGTTTTTAATTACGGAGCCAACATCATCACCATGTAAAAACCAGTTGTTTTTTATTTTGAAGCTAAAATTGAATTTTAAAAATACCATATTCCCACGCAATAATTTACCCCCCTTATTCTTTTTACTCACTCTTCTTTCCTCAACTGGTCGCCTCTCTCTACTTCTCTTATTTTAACTGTGATCAGCTTTGGGAAAACAAAGTGTATTTAGCTATTAAGTACTATAGATTATATTGAACGACACCAGTCACCTAGCACTAAAAAGCCTCATAAAAGGAAGGAATCTGTTTCTTTACAAGTCAGAACCTCAGAGGAGAAGTTAAAATGAGGGAAGCGGACGGCAGAACCCACAAGAGAGTAGGTATGTTCAGAATCGCTTCCTCCGATGGTGGGGCGAGAATTCCAAATTGCAGGCGATCAAGCCATTCATTTCCAGGGTTTCGTCTAACGGAAACCACGTTCACCTTTATGGAAAGTAGTAACAGGATCAAATGGCACGGCCCTGTGCAGCAAGTCGGAGGTAAGGAACAACGTGAGAGCTGAGGAAACTGGAAAAACTAGGCTGAATCCTGTTTAGACTGCAGAAGTCATTATTACTGCCCTCCTAATTTACAAGGAGTTCTAAATTGTCTGGACAGCAGCTTCTCTTCAATTTCCACTGCCGACTGGACTTAATCCCAAGAGAAAGTTATTCTAAGGAGAACGTTCAAGAGAGAGTTTGGCGCATCTACGGGCAGGTTCCACAAATAAGGTGAAATACATCTGGGGTAAAATCTGACATGTTCTTTCTACTTGTTAGTGAAGACATTTTTCTGTAAATCAATGAACTTATTGGGAAGTATCACCGCCAAGGGATGCAATTCTCAAAAATCCCATTATTATTTTGTCATAAACCCAAGGTGTGTGAACGATTAATTTTTGATAGACCTGACTCCAATGTTGGAAAAAATAAGTAAACTACTCACTCTGAAAAGAGACACGAATTCTTTGGATTGATGTTTAGCATTTTGTGCACAGAAATAAAGATTATCTATTAAATGGATTCTGTTTGCCTAGAAGATTCCCCTTCCATAAACAGCTGTTTACCTTTTCCTTAGGCGAAGTCATAGACCATGAGGAAATCTGCCTTATCAGGGACATAAATGAATACACCTTGGCATACAGAATGATTACAGGGAAATCCGACTGAGAGGGTGACGTAAACGTCTAGCAATTGCCTTTAGGCAGTCTGTGCAAGGGATTCACAGAAGTGCAACCAGCAAGCTCATTATTGTTTCTGGCAATTCGCTGCCGGTCAGCTTGCACCAACCTAACATCCCCAGATAAACAGTTACACTCCAAAGAAGGAATAGAACACAAAAGATATTATTTGTCATTAGCCAGAAACATAGGTGGCTTATCTAGGGGTCACATCAGTTGTCGTTAAGGGGGTGGAAAAAACTTGCCTCTACCCTCCAGGGTCTTTTGGCTGGTCTAATAATCGAATAGACACGAGACAGATTGGCTCGAGAAAATAACCAAATTTTACACACACACACACACACATGCACGAGAAAGTCAGAGACGTCCCCTCCCCCTCATTAAGAGGAAGTTGAGACAGAAAGAGGGATTGAGGTACATACGACATCCTGAGCTAGGGATGAGGTGGTGCACCTTGGGGGCTTCAAAGGATCATTGCCGGGTGGTAAGAGCAGATGTTTAGTAAATGAAAGTTTGCCCTGTCACACAGGTGGGCCACAAAATAATCTCTTATTATGGTCAAGGCCTCTAATTCAAGTTCTTCTAGGTAAAGGGAGGGGCAGAAGTTTCTAGAGCCTGAAGCTAAAACTACCCTTAGCTCAAAACAACCCACATACCACAATTTGGGGTGACCAGCTCTGAACCCCCACACCATCGATCCCGCGAGTTAGAGATTCAGAGAGAAGGGACACCAGTGAATTGGAATCAGGGCTTCAGATCTCTCTACTCGGTCGTAGGGAACAGGGCTGGGCCCCTTCCTAGCCCCTCTGCGGCGTTAATGGACTTGTTAGGAAATCTCTCCCATATCTTTGGGAGAGAAGCACTGGGCCCTGGGTGCCCAAGCACCACCATCGCAGTGCATATACCAGGCTTACGTTCACAACATGGGTACGTTCCAGAAGCATCCTGGCTGCAAAAGGACAAGGTGACTCGTCTACTAGCATCACGTGGTTCCACCAAGAAGAAAACAAATAGTCAAGGAGAGCATAAGCTCATCCATAAATACACTGCAGACACCAGGGCGGTAGGGACGCGGAGAAGGCCTAGGTTCCCGCATTTTCTGATGAGCTCTCAAACGGCGCAGGCCGAAATCCTCCAGCAAGCAGCAACCCCGCCCAGACTAGAACCCAGCTCTCGCAGTTAATTCTGAAGAATAAACCAATGTCACCATTCTTTCAACAAATATTTATTGAGCGCCGGCTGTGTACCAGGCCCTGCACCGCAATCCTACCAAGCACAGCAAATATCAGTAAGTGACATTCTGAAAGGTCCCATTAACTTTATATTTAAGTTGTCTAGTCTACCTTTTTGCCTTTATTAAACAGCTCTTGTCTTTAAAACAATAATCCCACTCCAAAAAGCAGATTCATCAATAAAGGGACGGACAAAGCCACACTGCCTCCACCTGTCATATCCAGCCAGTCCCTCTTGTCTCTTCTCTTAGGGTGGTTGTATGTCTCACTGTGTAAAGTGTCCACAGAGCCCAACTCAGGATTCTGAACAACAATCACAGAACAAGGGCAGGAGGCACCCAGGAGGGTGGCCCACTTCCCCTGGTTCTCCCGGGGTTGTTCTAGTTTTAAAATGGAAAGTCCCTCCACCCAGGTACCCTCTCAGCCCTGGACAAGCTGAAGCCAGGCCCTAGGAAAGGGTGGTTCCTCACGGGGGTCCGTGGCTGACCAGGGAGGAGTAAAGCCACAGGAGAGGAGAGGCTGGGGCCCTTTGGCCGTGGGCTGTCTCAGAACCGGCATTCTCTGGCTTCCTCCTGAAAAGGCCTATCATTTTCTACCTTGGGCCATTTCAGCAAAGCTATACCAAGCTCTCCAATGACAATGACACAAGAGAAATCCTCATAAATGCCGAAGGCTGTAGCTATTTGGATGTGGTTGTCGCCACAACTGGTTTAAGAGCGTCTTCTGTTTAGACCAAGTCTATTCATCCTGAGATTTCCAGAGTCCAGTGCGATGGCTGGTGGATGGCAGACGATGAATGGCATGGACGCAAATCCTAGCTGTCACATGTGCAGTGTTCATGATGTGTAAGGTGACACTTTATGTGCATGATCTCACTGTGGCAATGACTCAAAAACGCTGACTGTCCCCATTTTACAGATGAAGAAACAAAGGCTCAGTCAGACCTCATTTACTCAAGGTCATTATGGCAGAGCTCACATGGGGACCCAACCCATCCCACTTCAAAGTGTTTTTAACCTCTCAACTCAATTAGGGTCAAGTAAGGTGGGCATACATGGTAAGGGATCAAGAATCGAGAGAGAAGCCCTGGCTGGTGTGGCTCAGTGGATTGAGTATCGGCCTGCGAACCAAAGGGTCACCAGTTGGATTCCCAGTCAGGGCACATGCCTGGGTTGGGGGCCAGGTCCCCAGTAGGGGGCGCGCAAGAGGCAACCACACATTGATGTTTCTCTCCCCCTCTTTCTCCGTCCCTTCCCCTCTCTCTTAAAATAAATAAGTAAAAAAGAATTGAGAGAGAAGAGGACCAGATTCATTTCTTTTATTCTCTCTGGCCTTTTAGACTTCCCACTGCCTAAAAAACAGAAAAGCAACTCAGTGATGAGTTAAGGTCACATTTTAAGCTACAGCAAACTACTGGCATTGCAGTTAGAATGGTGCAGAATTATCCCTGGCACACAGCAGGCACTCAATATTCAAATAAATGTAATAAATACAAATGTATACCTAACTCGCTGGTGTTCCCTGTTTCATGTGCTATTTCACCCACCACCACAGGCAAACAGATGGGTCCTGAAGTGTTGCAGTGGAGCAGGAACGGACAGCCAGGCTCCCCAGTTAAAAATGCTTCTCTACCTGCACAGCTGAATTAGCTGTTACTCACTTAAAATGACAGTAATCCTTATGTCTCAGGCTACAAAGGGACAAATTCTCAACAACATACGGAGATCTATCCCGTGCTCTGCAACCACTTTTAATCTCATATTAACCTGCAAGGAAACAATTTGCAAACCTACCCCAGAGCAATACAACAGCAAAAGAATACCACACTAAATACTTTGTTTGGGGGACATTTATCTTAGCTCCATTCACTATTTGTCAAGCTGAGAACATTTTAATGTTATGCATTCCTGGCCATTTTCTCCAAGCAGCTGAACACATTTCCTCTTTCATAATAACACTATCCATAATGATCAAGCATCCCGAGTGTTCAAGAAGAGCGTCTAGCATGTGGATGAGCATTCCCCGCCCCCGGGGGGGGGGCGGGGGGAGGGAAGAAGTAAGGTAGACCAGATGTCTGTCACAAAGGCACTAATGGCCACAAGTTAATTAGGAAGGGAGATGTGGTGGTCAGTTGTGGGCAACTGTTACCCTACTGGTGACAAACCCAAACAAGCACAGTCTGCTCCTTGAGATCATGGGGTGACCAGGTGGGTGTAAAGTTCCAGGGCTGCTTGCTCTGTGCCACCAAGGAGAGAGTGTTTTTGTTTCGTTGTTGTTTTGGAAGAAGCAGGCAAATTGAAGTTGAAAAAACAGACTGTCAATAACGATTCATTTTGTTAGAAGGGTGGTCCCCAGTGAGACCGTTCACCTCTCAAGCATCGGTATGCACACTGTAGCCTGACAGCTCTAATTTCATGCCATTTTTAATCATTATTCATGCAAGTAGGCAAAGCTCTTAAAAATAAGTCTCTCACTTCCTTTAAATAGACAGAGTAAAAGCATCTATAATTCCTTTATTACTGTAGGTCGAATCATTTCTCTGTTGTGAAAGATTATTTACTGAGCCTTTACTTTGTGTAAACATTGGTGGGGGGGCTGAGGAGGGGGAGAGGAAGAAGACAAATCAGGTCAAACCTCATCCAGTCTTTGAGGATCTTGCGAAGGAACCAAGATGCCGCTGGTCCTAATCTCTACACCTGCCCGCTCAGAGGCCCCTTGAGGCTGTACCCCTCAGTCTCTCCCCAGGCTAAGCAACGACTGGAAGAGTCCTGTCCACTCTTGTGGTATGTGGCTTGATGACAAAAGATGTCCTGAGACACCTTTTCAATACACCTCCCTTTAGCTTGAGTGGGTCTTAGTTCTTTGCAATTAAACAGACACAAAAAGGCATGTCAATCTTAGGTGATAATTAATACAAGACAATCTATACTAAGTGCCCTTTGTACAATGAATGAATGAATATTGAATGAATTGAAAGATGTAGGCAATTTTGCCAAAGAACGCCAGAGGAGTGAAGGACTGGTAACGGTCTAAAGTGATAGAGTTAAGTTTCTCAAAGGAGTTAAGAGTGGGGTCCACCTTTAAAGATGGGGTACAGGGAGAGAACATCATAGGCCACCGAATGCTCCAAATGTAAGAAGAGGCTATGCAAAGCATTTTGGGGGAACAGTGGGTTAACTATCCCAGCTAATGAGACATTTTTGAAGTCAGACAGAACAAAAGTCCAGGTTGGAAAGGAAGTCTGGAGGTCAAGCTGCAGGTAACTTTGAAGGAAAGAGTATAAACTTCTTCCCCTCCCTTCTCCAAAAAAACCAGAAGCCACTGAAGGTTATTAAGCATCAGAATGAACAATTAAACAGCCTACCATCCTAAGGGGGAGGGTATTTTGTAATATGACTTGGTGGTGGGAAACCCAGGAGGTAAGGGCACCTACTCTCACAGCCCAGACAGAAACAAGGGGCTCAGCTAGGATGGAAATTAAGGGAAATGTGGGACCTGTCACTAGAGAGGGACAGTTAACCTGTTCATAAACAATACCAATATCAATAATAATGCTCCCTATTTGCACAGTATCTGTAGAAGCTTTTACCAGAACCTCATCAATTCTTACAGAGGCTCAGGGAGGAGTGCATCAAGTGTGATTATCTGGATTGATGAATGGGAACTCAGCCAGCAAAGTTACATTTGCTCTGTAGGTAGGAGTAGGATGGGGGTGGAGCGGAGCCGCAAGAGAAACACAGGACACAGCGCCTGTGATTCCAGTTTGTCAGCACTGTGGCCCACCTGGGCACACCTGCATTTCCGTCCCAGTTGTGCATGAGGGTCTAATACCCCAGGAAGCCCCTTATGTGAGAATAAGCTTTATCATGCAGGAATGTTTCCAATGAGTTTAATCTACACAGGAATTAACCAATCAAGTGGTGAACAAGGCCTCTTTTCCCAGTCATCCGCTCTACTCCCAGAACACAAGCAGCCCCTGCAGCTCCACAAAGGAGGTTCTCCCAGCCTCAGCAGCCAGACAGGGTCTAGGCCAGGAAACAGCTGAGACCCACCCAAAGGAAATGCGAGTCGCATATAGACCGCTTGAGGCCTTCCTCTTTAACTCTTACGAGGACAGTAAGTCAACTGTAGAAGTAGAAAACCCTTAAATATAAAACAAGTGCTTATTTTATCCAAACTGTGATTTCAATCATGGAGGCCGACTCCTAGAACACACAGCGCAGCTCCCCAAGCCAGGAGAGAAGGAGCAGGAAAACCCACCGCCTTCCTCCCTTCTGGCTTCTTCGACCTTTGACCTGGCGTCGGCAGCTCCAGGAACCACAGTCCCTCCACAAGTGTGACTACCTGGACAGCTGGCTTCGTTATGAAATTAAAGTGGTGGGGAGTCAGAGGCCAACCAAAATATAGAAATGTATTTTGAAGCTTCCCAAATATATTTCAAGACAAGTCCCTCAGGGCTTAATTTTCCACCTCAGCCGGTGCCTGGCTCTCAGCCCAACCCTGCACTGGCTCTCGGGGGTCAAGGCTCTGTCTGGTTCCCCTGCCGGTTTCTGGACTGCTCGGCTCCCACTTCAGAACCTTTTTAGGTGCAGTCTTTTGTCAGTTTACACAGGGATGTGGGACCAGAGGGCAGCCTCCGCATTCTTGGGCCAGCACCTACGTCTTCTAGTCACTGTGTCTCAACAACTAACAGTCAGTTCACCATGTCACCCAACTATACAGAGCTGTGGTTATAAAAATGACTTCAACGAGGTGATTATTGAGTCAGAAGCAATGCTAGTCTCTTAAATTCCACGCTCATGCTAAAAGTACTCATCAAAATCCTAAAAATTCTGATCCGTGCAGGTATTTATCACAACATGAACAAAGATGTTTGAGTGACCCGCACTTCCCACAGCCAAATCACTACACAGGCCACCAACTGCTTCAGCCACAGCTCGTGGCAATGCTTACTTCGCAGCCCCCAACAGTTTGCAGGGGAGTGCGGGAAGGAAGGCCTTCAAACTTACCACTGTGTCTGTCGCCGTTGTTCCTGACAGACGTACACAGGCCCCCAAACTCTCTAGGTGTCCTCTTAGTCCTGTGACCCCAAAAAGCTCTCACCCAAAGGGTTCTTCCTAAGCATCAAAGTAACAAGAGGGGGACCCCAAGGCTGCCCTACATACATCCCTGCCTATTCTAGGTCCTGCCTGTTGCCCTACAATCTTTGTTGGGCGAGGTCACATCTTGGGTGACACTCAGCTCTTTGCCGCTTTTTCTACCCTGAGCTGGGCCAAGCACACTCAGGAAGTCTTAGACGAGAGGCAGATGGGGAGGGAGAGAAAGTCAGTGGGTAACACCTCTCTGTTACATAATGCTAAGCGCCGAGCCTCCTGAGACCAGCCTTGGAAATATCTCCTGACCGAGCGCTTCAGAATAAACAACTACTTGAAAGAGAATATTATAGTTTTTTATTTGATCACCAGCGTTCAGTCAGACTAGGTTGGGGTGGAACTAGATTCTTTAAGATATGTGTCATTCAGTCATCATTCATTCAGTTGATACCTGTGTGATGCCCGGTACCTGCCTGCAAAGCACTGAGCGAGGCCCAGTAGGTGCATGCTTTATAGCCTTGTCTAGGCCACACCACCTGGGAAAGAGGTGCTGCTTACCTACCTCCCGTTCTGCCTTTTCGGTACAAGAAATACTGACCTGTGGCTAAATGGGGTCATAGGACTAGCCCTGGCCGAAGCACTGTAAGTCACTTCTGGGTCAGATCATGCCAAGACTAAAACAACACCCCCACCCCAGGTTCCTTTCCCGAGCTGCAGTGATCCTGCTGGCACACTCAAGATCACACGTCCATCAGTTTGGGTCCTTGAGTGGCCACAATGAGCAGGGCCCACCTGCTGGCCTCACTGGACACCCAGTATGGGCAAGAAACTACGGTCGGCCACTGAGATTTGGAGGTCATTCGTTCCTGCAGGATAACCTAACCTGTCCTGCTGAGACACTACTGTTTAAAAAAGAGAAACCTGCAAGGCCCCCCACCCTATTTGTTCTCTAAATCACATTATAAGGAAAAGCAGAATTTGTTTCAAAATTCAAGCACAGTAGGGACTGAATAAAACCTTGAAATGTGTGTCCCGACCAGTGTGGCTCAATGGGTTGGGCGTCGTCCCACAAAGTGAAAGGTCACCGGTTAGATTCCTGGTCAGGGCATAGGCCTGGGTGGCAGGTTGGTCCCCAGCTGGGGCAACTGACTGATATTTCTCCCTCACATTGATGTTTCTCTCCCTCTCTTTCTCTCTCCCTTCCCCTTTCTCTAAATATAAATAAATAAAATCTTAAAAAAATACAACAACAACAAAAACCTTGAAATGCAGAGGATGCCAACAGGATAGACAACTCTGAAGGCGTAAGGAACGAAAACAGGATGAACTTTCAACCGCAGTGAAGTCTAACCATTCGTGAAATTCAGCCAGAGTTTAGAGGCTAGGAAGCAAAGGTCACCTTCTGACAACAGGTCCAGGTATTTACAAAGTAGTGAGCTCCCCAATGAAAGAGGCATTCAAGCAAAGGCTGACTGACCGTATGTTCCCTCATCACAAGTCCAATACCACTCCGTTACTCTCTCTAACTTCCAGTAAACTTAATCAGAATCCGTCATCATTTCTCCATTACCCTGTAAGCTCCCCGAAGGTGGTTCATTTTTATGTCTCCACACCCCACCTCCACCCCTTGGCCCTTATCACAAAGCCATTATCTATCAGGTGCTTGATAAACATCTGCTGAATGAATTAAATGAATGTTATAGAAAGAGCTCTGTAGGAAGAAGGTTGTTCAAATAACCTCTAGGGCTGTCCCAACCTAGAGCTAAATACACTACTGCAGATATCTGGGGGTCAGGGAGACACCACCTTAAAAAAAAAAAAATCGAACATCAATGACACTTGATTATGATTTATTACTGTACACAATTAAAAACCACAGTGAGCCCTAACACTGCACTATGGCTATCTTTGTCCCTGGACATGCATTTACATTTGCAGGCAGCTGTTTTCCCAAGTGGAATTGTGTGTGTGAGGTTATTTATTTTTTCTATCTAAAAAAAAAACAACCAAAAAAAAAAAAAACCCCACACACCACACCCTTTGTTTCTATTGCATTGTTACACTCCCTCTTACCCCATCACGTGGTTTTTCCTCTTGCAGGAACACAGTACACACCCTGCATTATTGCTGACATAAAAATTACTTGTCAAAATACCTCTATCCTAACACCATTACAAATCTGGTCTTCCTAAAGCCTTGGCCTTTGTTTTGGCTGGGACCAGATAGCTCGCCTGCTTCGCCCAGTGCTTCCTGCATGCTTGGAGTACGAGGATAAATGCCAGTGTCATTTATATTTTTTAAAGTCACCTTCCAAAACAAAACTACCCTGGAGGTGAATGACAAATCTTTCAAGTTATTTTATTTTATTTTTCTAAGGGACTTGGGGGGAAACTGTGAAGAGAGGTGGCGTGCTGGGGCTACCTCTGCAGAGCGGGTGAGAGCGCCGGTAACCAGTATAGCCTTCGGTCCTCAGCAATCCCTCCTTCCTCCAAAGCAAACCCCGAGTCCATTCCTACAACCGTTCTTATCCTCTGCTACTTGTGCAGGGTGCCAGGACTTTGCCCTCTAGGGGACAATGCCAATGCCAAGGTGTCCTCCTACGTCTGAAGGTTACATTTTCATTGAGTTCTACCAAGATAACCCCAGATCTGGTTAGATTGACACCAAAACAGAACTATCCTTGGAAAGAAAAGAACAGGCCAGAGTTTTTGGAAAAGAACCAACAACCTAAAGATAAAATGTAGACTGAGAGCCTAATGGTTCACAGCTTTATAAATGGAAACTTAACTAAAGCTCTGTTTCTGTTCTTTCTGCTCCCCCAACAGCCGTCCCTTCCACCTCCCACTAACTTACAGCTGGCACGCTGATACTGCAAACACTATCACAAGGAAAGGGTGGGGAGAGACATTATTTCATAAGAAAGTCACTATATTTGACCTGTGCCCCAACTGAGCACTGGTCAAATTTATAATCAGCCATACTATGACACCTTTTCAAAAAACGCTATCCCACTGAAGCCAAAATATATTTGGATATATACCTGCTTTCTTATCTGTAAGAAAGCAGGTATATATCCAAATCCCACATTCAGATACAACTGCCTACTCTCATCAAAGGAAACCAGGCAGAATTTACCCAACCCCAAACGCACCCTTCTTGCCCTCAATGCCTTCTTCAAAACGAAGGTTTCAAGTCACTGGCGATTTCCTTCCAGCAGCCCCCACTCCTCCCCACAGATGGGAACGGAATGGTGTGATGCACAAACCACCCCAAAGCCCGTGCAAACGCCGTTGGCCCAAATGACCCAGAGACACCCAGGCGACTACCCAGATTATTGGGGGTTACCTGAATCTGTCATCGAGTCCCTTTCACCCGGTTCTGCGTGATGACATCAAGTGGAAATGGTACGCGTTTGGGAGGCAAGAGGCTGACAAGCAGAAAGCACAATTGAGTCTGAGCTGTGTTCAGCCTGCAGTGAAACACATGCAGTAAGGGTTAGATACGCGCAGCGGAGAGAGACATCCAAGCACCCTCCCGGCCAGCAGCGGTGGAGCGGGTGCACTGAGCGGGTGGGGGACGGCGGCGGAGGTGTGGAAGGCTGGCGGCCGCGGAGGGGGCGGAACGCTTCCTAATTGTCTCTACTGGAGACATAACCACCTCCCGCCACTCCTCTGCAGTCTCCCCCGCCCCCAAGTTCTCCTCTGGTGGTAGCGCTTTTGCTCGCAACTGTAATCCCTCAAGAAAGAAACGCGAAAGAAATACGAGAAAGCGGAGAATAACATCTTGGGGCAAATACACACTGGCAAAATATATCAGGTACGCCCGGTTATATGGGAATGCGGGGCGCCCAGTCACCCCGCCAGACAGTCACACCAGCGCTGCATTCGTGAGCATCCTTCTTTCCTTCACGCCGTCTGCCACCTCATCAAGTCACTGTCACTCTGTTTTGCCGATTTCTCTACTCTTCCCAAAACCATGCCACGCTCCCCCCGCCACCCCCACCCTAGGTGGGATGGGAGTGGGGGGACGCCGCTTCTTGAGAAGCGTCCCATCAGTCCAACCTGCTTTGTCCTGCTGCTGCCCTTCCAGGAGCCAGAGCCCCAAGTGCGTGGGTCCGCACAAAAGACCACCCCCACTCCAACGTCTGTCCCGCCACTGCGCCCTCTCCTCCCAGGAGGGGTTGCGGGGCCACAGAGGGGCGCACGAGGGCAACTTCGGCGGGTGCGGAAGGCGCTCAACAAGGGGGTTGCGAGAGGACCTACTCCCGTGTGTGAGGGGTGGGGGCGCAGCTGGGGCGCGCGTGCATGCACGGGCACCCCTAGGGGAGCGCGCGGCGCGGGCAAGAGACAGCTCCTTTGGACCGGAGCTCCAGGGGGCATCCGAGGACTCAGCAGAGCCGCCGATAGCGCCATTCCCCACCATAAACCACCCCCCTCCTACCCTAGCACCCCGACAGCCCAACTCCACCAGCGCTCCGGACAAACGCAACTCCAGGGACCACCTCCCCGCGCCCCGGGGCCTCACCCCGCCCCGCGCCCTGCGCTCCGCTCCCCGAAACCCCTGCGGCCCTGCCACCCCCCATCCACTGGCCAAAAGATACCCTCAACACGCCAGCCGGCGGCTCCCCGCTTCCTGCTTCCCTGCTCCGGGTGCAGCCGCCTTGAGGGCGCTGACATCCCAGCGCACCCCTCTTACCGCCCCCGACTCAGGAGGGGCAGAGCAGAGAAACAAACCGAAACTCACCGACCTCTCTCGGCGGGCTTGGGCGCTCCCTACAGGGACGGTGGGGGCGGCAGCATCGCCGGGTGGTCCCGCTGCGCCTGCCACCCGCTCGGCCAGACGTGAGGCGCGGGGCTAGCGCGGGGAGAGCAGCGTTGGCGTCTGCAGCCCCAGCTCCTGCCCCACCCTTGGGGAGGCGCTCCACCTGCCCCGCCGCCCTAGCGCTCCCGGGCCAGCCGGACACCGCCGCCAGGCGCTCGGTAGCAAGCGGGAGCTTTTTGTGTCACCGCCCAGGCTAAGGCACCGAGGGGGTGGGAGCGGGAGGCCGGGCTCTGCTCCCCACGGCACCGCCCCTCCCCGGTGGCTCCACCTCCTCCAGCTCCCCCAACCCAACCCCCGCCAGTTGTCCGGGACGTCCGTTTGTCGGTCCGGAACGGCAGACCACCCCCAGAGGCGAGGAGCAGCCCACTCTCCCTCGTGCCCACCCCCCAGTTTTGCCCCCGAGGGTCCAACCTCAGTGGGGACCTCGACGTTTTTTCCATGCGTTCGCAGGTGGGACCTGAGCTGGAATCAGGTGTGAAACGAGGTTGAGCTCAGCCGGCCGAAGGGCGGGGCCAAGGGGGGCCAAGGCCGGTGGCAACTGGCCTGCGGCTCTGGACCAGGGGACTGAGCGAGGGAGGGGTTGGGATCGTCTGGTTTCCAGAAACTGCCTGGATCCACGTCACCGCAGATACTTGTTGGCTGACCCTTAAAGTTCACGAAGTCCAGCCAGGGCGAGGCCTGTTTTCGTGATCGAGAGGCCAATGCATCCCCCACCCTCTGGCCCCCTTGGGTGGGGTAAGGGGAGCAGGGAGGTGCAAGTCCTGAGGGTTCTGTGAGATCGAGGACCACCGAACCCCTGGCCCACCCTAATCTCCACCTTAAAACCAAACTCTTAAGTCAGGGACGTTCTTAGAATGTCTAGTTTCCCCAAAGAAAATCCAAAGGCATGGTCTCTTGCTGCTGGCGTTAACCGAAAAAGTGGACAATGGAAGCTGGTAGAGGATGGTTTCCATGTTCCAGTGTCTTTTTAAATGATTTCTATGCAGAACGAAGACCCAGAGCTCTAGACTGGGAAAGTCAAGCCTGCCAACTTTCCTAGACTGCCGCACCAGCTTCAACAGAGGGGTCCCTTAGCTCTTTCCCGTCTGCCCATCAGAGTTGTCTTCATGTCCCCCAGGCATGTCCCAAAGTTAAGAACTGCCATTCTAACCTCTCCCAATTGCTCACTGAAGTGTTCCTGCCAAGATGATGAAAAGGAAACCCTACGAACCAAAAGGGGCTGTGACCTACTGAAATTCCTAATGTACTCAACTCAGCTGACCATCCTTGTCTTGTCGCACAAATAAAACCTGTTAGTAATGTTTCCAGGCACATACAGAAATCAGTCCCCGAGAGACAGATGAAGCCTGATGGCTGTCGGTCGTCTCCCAGACCCCAGTTACAGTGCTTGCCTAGCTAATCTGTGTGTTTTGTTTCCTGAAGTTACAGCTTCTACTGCACACTTGGCAGGACTGAAAGTTTTATGTGTGTTCTAAAAGCCTAAGGGATCTCAGAGTAGAAGACTTCAAGAGCATTTTCAGCCTCAACTTCAGGGCAGAAAAAAAAATTTTCTTTTTTCAATGAGAAGCTAATGAGAGTATTGAAAACTCCGATGTTGGCTGGGAAAGCTTGGAATAGGATGGTGAGGTATAACAACCCAAGATTTTACTAGGAAAATTTAGCCCAGAAATATGGTTATACTAGAGTGACTTTAAAGATTACTTTTAAGAAGCTAATTTCAGGGATCAGTAATGATTTCAAAACGTTTAAACTTTTTTTAGCCGCTTTCAAAGCAATTCAGGATTCAAGCGTTCAGCATCGTGTGGGGTAAAGGTTCCGTCCTTGGCCATTCGCTCCCAGTGACTGGTGTTTTAATTCCCATAGCATCGGGGTGTCCTGCCTTCTGTCCCATCTTGTAAGGCTGTCACACAGAGAAGGTTAATTAACTGGGCAGACTGGGATAAGCCAGCTCTTAAGGCCAGCCGGGGGGCCAGCACAGAGCAGACGGCAACGGTCTGAGACAGGGGAGGAACAGGCAACGACTTGTCATGGACACAGATTCTTAAGTGAGGCCGTTCCAGGAGCAAGGCACCTGGGACCAGCCAGTGCTCAGAGCTGCAAGATCAAAGAAGCTTCCAGAAACCCACTCTAGACCGAGGCTCTGCCTATGCCTGGGGGTGAGATAGGATCAAGGCAGAGTCCCGAGTCTTGATAAGGAGAGGATCAGGGTGAGGCCCCAGCATCCGGGAACAAGATAAGGTGCAGACGAATGGTCATGAATTCATTCAACAAATATTCCTTGAGTTCAAACTGTGTCCCAAGAGCCAGGCCCTGAGGTCAGGACGGAGAAGAAAACAGACCCAAATTCCTGCCCTCACAGACTCAACAGTCTAATGGAGGAGGCAGAGAACACACAGTATCATAAATAAGTAAAATACATTGTGTTGAAGAGTGAAACAGGGAAGGGGGTTATGAAGCCTTTCTTGGAAGAGGGCTGAAATTTTAGCTCCACGATCAAGGAGGTGCCTGTGGAGCAGAGAACAGACGGAGGGGAGGGAACAAGCCATGCCAGTCAATAGGGAAGACTTCCTGTTATCGGGGTACGCAGCGCGGCCTGTATGGGCAGACCCCAGAGATACTGCGGGCTCAGTTCCAGACCATCACAAGGAAGCGAGTTGTCCTCTTTTTCTGGTGGAGGGCCTTGCCTTCAGTTTGTAAAAAGCACAATATCTGTGAGGCACAATAAAACCAAGCTCAATAAAATGGGGTCTGCCGCTATTTCCCCAAGGGCAAAGATCGAGGTACTGGTACTGGGTCTGCCAGATAGCGGTCAGTCAGACCAATAATATCGATTCACACTTAGTCACCTGAGGTTGAATTAAAGCTGCTTAAATCGAAACAGGGCTGAGTTCTTATCTCTGTACCCACAGCAGAGAGCACAGGTACCCAATAAATGTTTATTGCACAGAGCCCTAAAATCTTGCAGGACCTGGATGGGGCTGAGATAAGGGGACCCCATAATACCCAGGACAGTCCTTCAATTAGGGATGACACTTCCACCAAAAAAAAAAAAAGTCTACCTCTCTTCCTTGGCTTTTCCCAGCTATCTGATCCAGGCAGGAATTAGCTTTCCAGTTGCACTAGGTGGGAGGAAGAACCAAGCAAAGGAGAGAAGGAGGAAGGAAGAGAACGAGGAGGATCAGGACAGGGGAACAAACCCGCTCCCTGGTTTCTACCCTAAAGATCTAACTCCCGCCCAGTAATGAGGGTGAGTTTTCTATTTAACATGTCTGAGGTTTACACATTAAAATTGCATCCTGAAACTGAATTATAGCGACAGTTGCACATGTGAAACAAGTAGATTTTATGGTACATAAATTATACCTCAAAAATGTGTTTAAAAACATTGAAGCAGGCACCCACGTTTAGACCACTTTCTTTTTGGTTAATTTTTAGACCACTTTCATGTGCCCTCATTGATAGGACAAAGGAGCAAATCTAACCAATTACATTATCATCCTTCCTAATAGATGTTTAACCCAACTGATTTGCATGAAATAAAAATGTATATTTTGGTCTCTGCCCCCTGGTTCCTGACACTGAGCTCCTAAGTCCCTTGGAATTTCCTCGGGGACAGGAGTGTCCTTTTGTTGTTCTGAGGAGGTGACTCTGGGTGGGCTCCCGGGTGGCTGCGGTCAGCAGGAAGACCAGCCCATGATTAGCAGCTTGGGATTTTCAGCCCCACCCTCATTGTCCAGAGAGGGGAGAAGGACTGGAATGGAGTTAATGATCCACCAGGCCTGTGTGATGAAGCCTCCCTAGAAATCCCAAAAGTGTGGGGGGTTCGGAGACCTTCAGGGTTGGTACACACATGGAGGCGGGGGGAGAGGGCTGCATTCGGAGAGCCCATGAAGCTCCGTGTCCCTTCCCGTGCACCTGGCCCCGCACAGCTCTTCTATCTGGATGCTCATCTGTGTCCTTTCTCAAATCCTTTTGTAATAAACTGCTAAGCAGTAAGTAAACGGAGTTCTTGAGTTCTGTGAGGCTCTCTAGCAAATTAATCAAACCCAAGGAGGGCGCCATGGGAACCTCCTATTTATAGCCCATCTGTCAGAAGCTCAGGTGACAACCTGGACATGGGATTGGTGTCTTGTGTTGGGGAACAGTCATGTAGGACTGAGCCCTGAACCTGTGGGATCTGCCACTATGTCTGGGTAAATGAGTTAAATTGTGGGACACACAGCTGGTGTTGCAGAGAATCACATGTGGAGTGGAAAAAACCCACACATTTGTTGACCAGAAGTCTCAGAAGGGAGGTGCTTTGTGTGTAGGTAAAGAAGAAAAACATGGGAGGAAGAGTGAATTTTCCTTACTCCATTTGAAAATTATTTTTCCCTTATGGGATATTTGCCACCTTAAAGTATGCATTAGTCTTTTTAAAAATCTAAGAGGAAGTCTTCAAGCACATATAGTCTAAGATAGTTTACTAACGATGACTGCTAAATATAGTGCACATTTCAAAACTGGCTTTTATTTGGGGGCTTACTTAAACCAACCCCACGGACTCGTTACTCCGATAAGGTGTCTAAGTGAGGGAAGCCGTGTACATGACACGGTATCTAGAACCAGGTATTATCTAAGGACAACACAGGCTCATCTGAACAAAATACCAAAGTATTCTGGAAACCCCAAAGGATTCATCTCTCTTTTCCTTTAACGTCATCTTTGATAAGTATGACAGGCATTCCAAAACAGCTCATTACAACTATGTGACCACATTCATGAGGGACAGTCATCATACTTGACAGGTTGTGGGCACAAGGCATCCACCCACCGATCAGTTTGGTAGATGACCATGCACAAAATGGCCATTTTACTGTGTCCCGGCTGAATGTCAACTTAGACTATGATGTCACCGTCCTCTGGACATCCTCCTTACCAGCAGGTATCTGGTGTTTTCTCATCACATTTGTACTGTTGGGGCTGAGTAAGATCCTCATTCCCACTTGTAAGCTGCCGGTGACTTTGCTATAAGCATGGTAGAAGAAAGTCATTATAAACTGACCTCTGCCCCTGCACGAGCAATGTGACACCCGTTCTCACTGTCTAATAGCTTGGAGTAACTCCGTCTGATCGGTCAGGGAAGGACTGGAAGGTGCAACTCCTCCTGCCCCTGTGTCATCTGTCGTGTTCGACATCCCGCCAAGTCGACCTCACCCGTGCCATCCTCCGGTCCTCTCTAGCTTCCCTTTCCATCGGCTGTCAGACACCTGGCATCCTCTTAGCTCCTCATCTGGCTGCTAAACCAACGCAAGATAGTAAAATGGTGCAGTGTTGAGACAGGAGAAAAGGAATAAAGGCACAAGGAAGTTCCACCACCATTTTTCAGACCCAAGTCTAAATCCAATGCCTTGCCACACTGATCCCCAGAAGCTGGTGCCAGATCCTCCGGGATCCATTCTTTGGTACTCCATCCCTAGCCTGCAACTTACCCAAGATGAGCTGGCACCTCTCTACCTGTGTAAGGTCCAGACCTGGCTTCATCCAGCCCCTTCTTGCCACTGTTGCTGTTCTCAGCCACGATCAGGCAAGATCATTCTGCCAAAAGAGAACGAATATGTGTTGCTGGAACTTCTGGATCTGGAGGATCAAGTTAGGGTATCCTCTAGTGGTCAGGGGGAGGGATGGCAACCTCTGACATCACCCAGAGGTCAGACCCTTGAAGAGGTCAGCACAGGGCAAAGTCTAGTAGACGGTTCTCCACTTGTATCCTTCCTCTTCTTGCTTTAATGCCTTTCCTTTCCTCTGCTATTACTGCCTTCCCTCCCCAGTGGGTGGGGTGGGCTGGGAGGGGGGATGGAGTAAAGCACCCGCATTTGGTTCTCAACCTTTTTCCTTCGATCTCTTCATATCTTCCCCTTCAGAGTGTCCATAGCGGTTTGGCAGGTTCACATATTAGAATTTTTTTTTTTATCCTCACCCAAGGATATATTTTTCCCATTGATCTCAGAGAGTGAAAGAGAGAGAGAAAGAGAGGGAAGGAGAGAGAAAAACTCTGATGTGAGAGAGAAACGTTGATCGGCTGCCTCCTGTATGCGCCCCAACCAAGGATCGAACCAGCAACCCAGGTATCGAACGCGCAACGTTTTGGTGGACAGGATGACGCTCCAACCAACCGAGACGCCCGGCCAGGTATAGATTATTTTAAAGTACAAAAATTATTCTGCCACAGGGCAAGGGGACTTCAGGATACCAATCAAGTCCAAAATCAGTGAAGAACAATAATTTTTGTTAGCGAATGGCTATGGAGACCGCGTACCAGATAGTGATACTACTATCTGCAGTATTTCCACTTGCCCTGGCAAGAAGTTCGGGATGATCTCCCTCACTTTCATAGATGAGGAAACTGATGCCACTTGGGGGAGGAGGGAGAGGGGAGGGGAGGAGTTTAGCTAAAAAGTGGAGACAACGGGGAGACAGAATTGATGAGACTTGACGACTAATTGCAAAAACGTACCAATGTGATGACAATGTTTATAGTGCAAGGAATTAACTTCAACGACCTCATCGTGTCCGTCGCCAGTGGATGCTTTCCACAACAGCTTCACTCAGGGTTAAAATAAAAAGAAAAAATGCTCCCTCCGATTGACCTACAACACTCACCCGCGGATGCTGGCGAGTGAGGACATGACAAATTGGGGTGGTGGGGGGAGATGGCTAATTATAAAGCAGAGACATGACCAATGCTTCCTTTGGACAGTCCCCCTTTAAAACACCCCGTGCAAGTTTCCCCTTGGGCTCCCACAACTACCGCCAGATGACAGTTGCCCACCGGGCCACAACCTGGATGGTAAGGATTCTAATAGCACCTTTTGGTGACTGAATATCTAGCCCCTTCTGCAATTTGGGCTCTGGCCCTACCTGACTAGGCCACGTTGCTGTTTAAACTCTGACTGTTGTACCTGACAAACTGCATTCTCTGCAATATCTGCTTTACCACAAAACTGTTTTACTCGTTTATTTTACAGACTCCAAAGGAAACTGAGGCATCAGCCCCTGCCTGTGACCACCCACCCCCCCTGCCGATCACATCAGTTGACTCCAACTCTTGGCCATACCCCTGCTGACCACGAGTCAGACCACGAGTCAACCAAACTACCCATAGTTTTCCCTCAGAATCCCACTAGCTGAACCCTAAGTTAGCCGACCCTTTAAGTCCAGCTGCCCCGATCAACGAGAAAATGAAGGATGTACATTTACGATCTGGTTTCTCTAGCAGCCCGTCCATGTGACTCTCACTTTTAAAGCCCTTGTCTTATTCTTCCCACCTCTAAGTGTGTTTTCAGTTCATGCTGAAGGCCACATTCTCTGATTTGAAAATCATGTCAGAATAGAACTCTCTTTAATTCCTCCAGAGTCCTGTGGAACTTCCATTTACAATGGTGACGATGTAGCAGTGCCATCCCTTGAGATTTGAGGCAGTCGGTTAAGGGGGGTTGCTGGGGAGGAAGAGAACATAGGAACCAGAAGTATTTGAGATGCTGGTGGCACACTCAGGCGGAAAAGACCAGCAAGCCATTGGAGACGTGAGGCTGGGTCACTGATGTTAGGTCTGGGTTAGATTTTAAAGCAATCCAAGCAGAAACTGGTTAAAAATCGTAGATGTGAAGGAGATCACCAAGGAACCCCATAAAGAAAGAGAAGAGGTCCAAGGACCAAACTGTGGCAAAAAAATTTGAGAGAAAATAAGCAAAATAGGCCATGGCTGAAAAATTCAAGGGAGTTTAAAAAATTAGAAATAACACAAATTAGAAGTGGTAAAGTATGCAACAACTAATGTGGAGGGAAATTTAAATAGATTATCATACACTTGGACATGGAATTATCCCGCCATGTTCAACTCTATGCTAATAAATTTCAAACACTGGCAATTTCATGAAAAATGTAAATTGCCAAAAATTGAAGCCAGAAATGTAAAAAGTACTATATCAAGAGCAATAAAATAAGTTGGAAAAAAAAAAACAAACCTCAAGAAATACTTCCCCCAACAAGAGTCCAGAACCCAATCATTTTACTAATAGTCTTTCAAATTCCCAAGGAATAAAAACACACATCCTCCATAATTTGTTCCAGAGCGTGTAAAAATTGGAAATTACTCCATTAATTTTATAATCCTTCCCTTCCACTTTCCTTTGCCCTATCTTTCACCATTTATTTATTTTATTGGTCCTTTCCACTCAGTTAACCTCATATTCTATCAAACTTGCTGCCTCACAAAAATGGTTTAAAAAGTGTTTTTGCTTCTGAGTTTGAATAGGCTGTGGAACATATTTGTAGATAAGAAGTAAACAAGAAGATGTTTTTCTCCTTCTTTTCAGAGAGCAAAGTAACCACACAGGGCAGTCTGAACGTAAACATTCCTGACTTCATGCGGGCCATGGTGGGTATAGTCACGTCCTAAGCCTGTAGCTTCCTTGACAAAGGTCAGCCTTTAACTTTAGATTTCACGTGACATTCTTTGCGTCTCCTGCTTGGATTCTAAGGCATAAAGTAAGCGGCAAAGCTGCCGTTCTCTGGAGCATTTTTCCAACCCATTGAGATTTTGCTTCCTGACCGCCGTCATCAGTTTGGCTCAAATAAACTGATGACTTTTTCCCAGCCTGACCATTCTTTGCTTGATGCATTAAAGTTCAAACACACGCACACACATGTGTTTTCATGCACTCCAGTGTTGGAAGGAAGGTACCACTCAGCTTTTTGCTCCTTGAGGCTGAGCACTATGACTCGCACGTAGTTTACACTTAATAGATGTTATTTCAAACTAAATCAGGCCGAATTGAATCGAATTTAGCTAAAACAGAGATGTACAGGAAAAGCTAGGGGAGCAGGGAGGAAAGCAGTTTCTAACTCTGCCTGGGGGAATTAGAAAAAGTCAAAACAAAAATAACACAAAATGTGTTCTGAGGACTTATACACCATTTTGACAATGAAATTTAACGGCATGGAGCAAACATTTATTTAATTTTAGTAGTAAATGCTTACACATTTTTACACAGCATTTTAATCTTTGAAAAATGCTCCCAGGCACTAAATAATTGAATTTTCTAGATTATATTCTTCAAAAATCATCCACGTTGATTTAAAGTTCCCAACAGAGTAGTTAAATAAAAATATAAACAGCCCTGGCTGGGTAGCTCAGTTGGTTACAGCGTCATCCGGACACACCAAGTTTGTGGGGTCAATCCCCAGTCAGGGAACATACAAGAATCGCCCAACAAATACATAAATAATTAGAACAATAAATCAATGTTTCTCCCCCTCTCTCTTTCTCCCTCCCTCTCCCTCTCTAAAACTCAATAAATGAAAAAAGAAAATATAAACAAATTAAAATAGAGACAGCACAAAGCTCAGAACACCTCTCCACATTCAGACCGCCCTCCGCCCAAGAGGGGGGAAGGGGGTCCCGAGGGGAGACAGGTGGCCCTGACTCTGTCTCTGACCCATGGGAACCCCAGCATCAATGTGGACGCCACCATCGCCTTCCAAGGGCACACAGGAGATAACCTGGAAGATGCTCAGGTCCTCTAGGCCTTAAAAGAGTAAAGTGATAGCACCGAAAGGT
The DNA here is from genome assembly GCA_004026545.1 of Mormoops blainvillei. Classification (NCBI taxonomy): domain Eukaryota; kingdom Metazoa; phylum Chordata; class Mammalia; order Chiroptera; family Mormoopidae; genus Mormoops; species Mormoops blainvillei. Next base: position 36,644 of record PVJD01008587.1, read on the forward strand.
CAATATTGGCTATTATTCCGCCATTCACTTTCTATAGTCACTTCTTCCCTAATAAATGAAGGAATTTCTAAGAATCGTGTTGCTCTCTCTCTGATGAACTCCGATCATGCGAAGTGAAACTGCTACACAGGGATCTACCCACGCTGCGATATGTGTGTCTGGAAAAAGATGTTTAGAGGGACATTTCTTGTTGTCATATGCTGTGAGTACAGCCCCCATGCTGAGAATAACAGGAGAAAAATGCCGGTAGTCCCGCCTCCAGCTTATTTAAGAAGGATTAGGGACAGGAAAGAGTAGTTTGAGAGAGTGATCAAGTGTCAGAAGGAGCACTTCCTTCCACTCCTGGCCGAAAGTGGGAAGCCACCAAGACCGGCTCATGGCTGGGGGTGGGGAGTCTTCGAGAAGACAATGGGAGGGCCAGGAAAGCAAGAAGGAGAGTGAAGAATGGCCCTTTTCAGCCCTCTCCCCGGCCTGGGGTCAGGTAGAGGCAGGGAAGAAAGGAGTTCTGGATCGAATGGGAGACCCAACTTTTGATCTAGATTAGAGGAGACACTTTAACTCTGGAAAGTGAGCCACGGCTACTTAAGTGAGATTGTTCTCCAAGCTGAAAGTCGCTCGGAAGCAAGGAGGCCCATTGCGGTGCGTCACGGGTCAGGGAACAGAGGTCGGACAGAGCTGCAAAGGGAAAAATAAATGATGCCGTGCCCTGTTTGTATCCACCGGGATCATTCCATTCACTCAGCTGGTTGCAGTCTTAAAACATTATCTCATTTGTCCTAACATGGCCAAAATAAATATGCTGTTACATAGTCGATTCTGTTCGCTGTTGTAATGACCCAGTTGGCTCCAATAATTGTGCAAAAACCAAACTGAATGACCGTACATAGCTAGCGACAGCTTTAGACTCGTCTCCCTTTGATCTCATGGTATAACCCCCAATAAAACTGAATAATGAAATTTAGATCAAGCTGTCATTAACATGACATTATGCCTTGCCTGGATAATGTAAACCTGGCAGACATTCAGCATAATTTTTATTTTAAACAAACGCTTTTGGTTTCCCACTTGGAAACAGGACAAGGGACTAACCTCAGTGATTAAGGACAAAGTTTAGCTGGAGAAATGGACTTCATCTAAGGTAACAGGACAAAAGCCACTTTCTCAGGCGCTCTTTCCCAGAGCTGGCTAGACCCCCAAGCATGACTGGATCTAATTGTTTTATGAGCCTTTATCCTCAGGACTAGAACATTACTGGAAGCGCCCTGAAGGCACAGAGGCTCCAGGAACCACAGATGAAACAGGACACACCAGGCCACAAGGACTGGACTGCCAGGCCCTGCTCCCACAGATAACATCGAAACAAGTGGCAGCCCGACTGAAACATCCGGCTGTACACCCGCCCCCTCACCTGGTAAAAACCCACGGCCCGAACCCCTGGTGCTGGGGCTGGGGCTGGGGCTGGTGCCCATCTTCGGACCCAGCCCTTTCCCTCCCTTGGGAAAGTGAAAATAAACCCTTTATTCTCTGCACTTTCTTCTCTTTGTGAATTCTTTCACAGCCTGCGTCACCAACCGCCCTAAGAGAAGGCCCCAAATGCCCCAAGCTTGACTTTTTGTAAGGACAAGGTGCCTTAGTGACATAACCCAATCCTCCCACTCCCAGATTATTGTGGAAATGGCCTCTTGATTTTGAGTCACTGAGATTCCGGGTCATCTGTCACCTGGGCCACCTGAGAGCTGCTTCTTTTGCTATGAACTGCTTTCATTTTCACCTGTTGGAAGGATCAGTAAACCTGAAAAAATAAAATAAAATGAAATAAAATAAAATAAAATAAATCGGGAGGTGGTAAATAGAGTAACATAAAATTTGGAATGCTTTATAACGGTATGGTAACGACAGAATCTACAATAAAACAGCCCACAATTTAAATGTACAATCCGTACTAACTCCATAAAGCCCATGTATCTTAGAAGCCAGATTATCTATTCACAAGGCTTCTGCCCAACTCATGTAAGAGGATTCTATTATGGGTACACTGGAGATAAAATGAGAGTTTTAATATGGCTATAGGTCAATGGTTTTTGAATTGTTAATGTTTAAAAGACTCCAAAGGCATATGCTGACTATATAGTCCATGAAAGAGACAATTAAATAAACAAAAAAGCAATTTACAACCTGGAGAAAGTTTTTGAGTTCTCACGGAGCCTTGTAACAAAAGTCCCCTAGCCTCCAACTTCACAGGGCTGCACTGACACCACAGAAAAGAGGGTAAGGAAGTTAATCCCGCCTCATAGGCCCAGAACAGGAAGAACATGGTTTGTGGGAAAGCTTTACAACATTGAAACTATGAATCCCAGGCAGAGATACAGGACTTCTGAGAGCGTGGAAGCGTCTTAGAATTCATCCTTGTGATAGTACAAGATAATGAAGATGAGACAGTTATTTATGTACCCTGCCCACTTCTGGAAAAGATTTGCCATGAATGAGAAAACCCTTAGGAGCTGGGGTGAGGGGGGGACATTTTCAGTCTGGACCAGTCAGTGTCTTGAACCTGTCTGCAAGGCTGTCGTGCTATCTGTGGTACCTGTGAGAGGTCGTGCAGGCAGCTCACCCTGTGGCAGTGCAAGGATGACCTTGGCAGTGATAACGAGTACTGGGACCGGGAGTCCTAAGCCACGGCCTGTGCTGGAACAAAGAAGGTATGCGTCACTGGCTAAATACCTGACCATGAGATTCCCCGTTATCAGCGGCTACTGAGGCATAGCCGCAGGCATCCTCCTGGAAACCCGTTGAATCCTCACTGCCCCGCCCCTCTCCGTGGAGCTTTTCCCAGAAACAAGGCCCATAAATCTCCCAGACTGTCTCTGAGTCAGCCACCCCTGATCAGAGGACATTGTCTTGTAAACGGTTCTACCCTGGACACCTGCGGCAAATCTGCAGGGTGACCCCCCTCCCGGGGTCTGCTACACACCCTTAAAAACCCTTCTGCCCTTTCCCTTCTCAGCCCACCTGGCTGCAGCGTCCGGCCTTGAATAAAATCCCTTAATTGGACCTTTCTGGTCCCAGTCCTTCTTTAGCCACCTCTGCTACCTAACCCTAACTGTCCTGCTTTCTTGACTATTGCCCCTAATGCTGCTCACTCAGGCCGTCCATTTCTCACCCTAAGATGCCCATTTGATAACAGCCCCCAGAAGAGACAGGCAGCTCCCCTATCAGCGTCTCTGCAAACACACACACACACCTCGGAGAGACTCCGTTCTAGCCTCCCTTCTAGTTAAAGGCCTAGAAACAAGAGACCTGGGTGGGTCGGGTTACAAGACTCATTGGAAATGGTCATGATATGCTCTCAGGTTCTTTGATTCTCTGGCTCCAACTGGGCGTCCAACATTTCAATTCAAGTCTGACTCTAAGCACTGGGAGTTAGCAGTACGTCGCATGGGTGTAAGGGTTCAGTCCCACAAGACTCCTCACTTCAAACACTAGTCACGAATGGGATGCCCAGGCTGCGTGCATTTCCCTGCAACTTGCCTACAAATTTGGGGGTTCCCGCACCCCAGCCCCTTTCAAGTTCAGCAATTTGCTAGAACAATTCACAGAACTTGGGAAAATGTTTACTTACTATGAGAGTTTATTATAAAAGATACACATTGAACAGCAATAAGAAGAGGTATACAGGGCAAGCCTGGAAGGGCCCCAAATTCAGGAGACTTTGCCCTTGTGGAGTTGGGGTGCACGTCCCTCCTGACACAGAGAGGTGATCACCAGCTTGGAAGATGCCTGAACTCCCTCACTTGGGGTTTATGAAGGTGTTGTTGCTGTCGGTGTTTACCTAGATACTGACGAGAGCAAAAGGGACCTAGGCATTGAGGTTAATAGACTAGGAAGAAGATGTCTGTTCATTTCACCAGGAAGCTACAGCTTTTCACACTCCAGGGGCCCACAGCGCTGCTCTGCCAAGGGGAGTAGCATTCATCCCTTCCCTCCTCTGGTACCAGATTATTGGGGAGGGAGGTGCCCAGGGGGAGGTGCTGGACCATAGTGGTCTGTCACTCTAACTAGGGGGTGGACCTGTCAAAGCCCATGGAAACTTAGGGAGTTGATTGGGCATTTTGAGAAAACACCTGGTCCATCCCAAACCCAAGCTCTTGGTCATAACCCCAGGGGAACAAAGTGCTCTCTCTCTCTCTCTCTCTTGCTTGTGACTCTGACTGACATGGTACACATACCTGTTCTCTCCATGGCCTCCAGCAGGGAGCCCAGATGCCGAAGTGCAGCCATGGCCTATAGCTGGAAACACACGCTAAGCTAGTTGGATGCTGGACTGGACTGTCATTTAATATGGAGCCTCATCTCTGGGCAGTGGCCTTCATCCTAGCCCTACTGAAGACAAAACTGGACACTTTCCATGGTGAGATGGACGGAGATGGGTCATTGTGAAGGCAGGAGGGGAACCCCCTTCATTGTATATCATCGATAAATTAAACTACAGGGCCACATCCTCTCATGAGGGTCTCAGGAAATTCTTTTCCTATAGACATCGCAAGAACCCCACTTCCACCTATAACAGTTTCATTAAGTGGGCACAACTGATAAATTCATTGGCCATTGGTGATTAAACTCACATTCCATCTGCTCTCTCTTCCTCAGAGGTCAGGGAGTTCCAAACTTCTGATCGTGGTTTGCTTGGTCTTTCTGGCCACCAGCCCCCATCCTGAAGCTATCGCCGCCTGCCAAGAGTCCTGCCAAGAGTCACCTCATTAGCAAAAACTCAGTGGTTGAAAGGAGCTCATTATGAACAACAAAAGATGGTCCTATCACCGTATAGCTCAGGAGGTTCCAAGGGATTTGAGAGCTCTTTGCCAGGAACCTGGGACACAGACCAAATCTATATTTCTGATTATACCACACAGGCTCATCTAGCATTAAACCTAAAAGGGCTCTCTGAGATCCTCTAATCCAAACCAACTATCCCACAGTAAGATCAAATGAGGTCCAGTTCTTTTTCACAGGAGCACCCCCCAGCACCTATAATGGCGATTTCAATTTCGTTCCATAAACAGTTCCTCTAAGACAAGTATAGACGTTGAGACTCTGTTGGGCAGAGGAGAGGCAGACCAGGAGTGAGTTCATGCCACTGTCTGACATTGATATGGTGCTTTGAAGAGCCCTGCCCCTGCTTCACCCCGTGCAATCCTGCTAACTGTCCCATGAAGTAGGATGCATTTTACAGGTGTGGAACAGGAGCTTGGAGAAGTTAAGTTCACATGTTAGTAAGCAGTAGGGATGTTACTTGAATTCAGGTCTGTCTGACTCCAGGGCTCTTTCCCCTGTACCAGCCGTCAGGAGAGAGCAGACTGCTGTGGGAAAAACCACTGGCTCAGGATTAAAATATTCTGCCATGATCACAAATAATGAAGCATCGTCCCTATATAGCTAGGTTGCACGTTCAATCCCCAGTCAGGGCACAAACAAAAATCACCGAATGAATGCGTAAATAAGTGGAACAACAAATCGATGCCTCTCTCTCTCTCTCTCTCATCAATAAATAAAGAAAAAGATGCGTCCGAGAATCACCCTCAGGGTGCTATCTGTGTCTGCCATGAGTGGGCACTTTTAGTTATTGGAGACATCATGGAAGCAACCGCACACAAAAAAGTTATGTAATTGAAACAATTTTTTTTAAGTAGAGTTTCATTCAAAACAAAACCTTGTTCATTCAGATGCCACTAATTCATCACCAACAGTATATGCATAGGAATTCAGCTGCATTTTACCTCTGCCAACCCTTTCTTAAAAAATCAAGAAATTAATTGTATTGTCATCTGAAATTTATATTCATTATTGTGTTCCAGAGCACTTTATTATTATCAATTAAAATTCTGCATTACTATTTTGACTGTTATCATTATTATTATTTGGAAACCATATTTGCAAAACCTAATAGAAAGGCAAAATATGGTTCCTAGTATATGTAATATGGTATAGAGATATTAGGAATATTTATGCAGCAAATATTTGCTTATTTTCCAAAACTTACATAATCAATTTAGCAAGTACATGTTATTCAAGGCATACCTTTTCTGCATACACAGAAAAATCTATACTTCTGTAGTGTAGTCAATATAATTCTTAAAAAGAATGTGGTTCAAGCGGTTATTTCCTAAGTAATAACATCATTCATAACAAAAACCACAACTTCTAGGACTCTAGTAGCAGTGGGAGTTAAAAGTTATTTAACAATGAAGACCCTAAGGGTTCTTCCAGGCTATGAAATATGTTCGGTTGCTTCATAAGTATGAAACGAATGGTCTCCTTTAGGGAGTGTTTGCTAGAAGAAAGGATTTCCCCTCTGCTTTTAGGGTCCCATGAGACGTGAGTCTCCAGGGGCATTTTTAGCCCATGCACCACATGGACCCCGCCCTGGAGCAGTTGGGCCTCTGAAGACCTGAGATGGATACAAACACATATGCAGTCCCCTGGGTGAGTTTTCCTATTTATTTAAAAAATAAATCTGTCTTTTATTCTGTCTCTTAATGTTGTTCCAAAGTTGCCCAAAGTAGTGACTGAAATAAAGTCGGATCCTATAGCAATCTACTACAATCGAGGTGGCTTTTTAAAAAATACAAATAAATTTTAATATCCATGGCTTAAGACCGAAAGAAGGAATAGAGAACAAATTTTGATGGGAAAGGGGCCCCATGGTTTGAAGGCTTCTATTGGGAAGCCACCTTGGCTGGTCCCATGGGAGGAGAGTGCTGTCCTCTCCTTACTTATCTCAGGTCCCCATTACAGAAAGAAAAAAATGACTTCGGATTCAATGAATTTAGAATTCAAGAGACTCCGTGAAACCCTAAAATATTAAGGCTGGGGGATGTGAGTGAGTCCCTTGCCCCATCCCCTCATTTCGCAGATGGTACGGAGGAAACTGAGAGCAAAAGATATTAAATGGCTTGTCTAAGCCGTATAGCAGGTTCCTGAGAGAACCTTCTTCAAACTATGTGGAAGCATCTCAAACTATGTTCACAGTCACGGTTGGGGGGGTGAATGGTATCTGCACAAAAACATGTCCGAGCCCTAAGCCGTGGTGCCTCTGCGTGTGACCTTATTCGGAAATAGGGTCTTTGCAGACGTAATAAACTTAAGATGGCTTCATACCGGGTTAGGGTGGTCATTAATCCAATGACTGGTGTCCTTGTAAAAGAGGGAAATTTGGACACAGAGACACAGAGGGAAGAAGACCACGTGATGACAGGGACAGAGACTTGGAACGACGTAGCTACAAGCGACGAACGCGAGGGTTTCCCACAACGCCCGCCACCACCAGAAGCAGGAAGAGGCTGGGAAGGGTCCTTCACTAGAGCCCTCAGAGGGACGGGCTCTGCCAGCGCCTTGGACTTCCTGCCTCCAGAACGGTCAGGTACTAAATCCCTGTTGTTTAAGCCACCCAGTTTGCAGTGTTTGTTACAGCAGCCCTGGGAAATTAATACAATCACATTCACGTGTAACAGCCTCAAACCCCATTTTGTGCAGACAGTTCACAGTGGCATGAGTCCCCAGGGAAGACTCGCAACTGACTGCAGGCAATGACACAAGGCATGATTGTTAAGCATTTGCTATTTTTTTCAGTGTCATACCTGACCTCGTTTAATCCTCATAACAACAGAATGATGTATAATTCTTCCCATTTGAAAGATGAGGAAATAGCGGTTTGGAGAACTTGAAGGAACTTCTGCAGAGTCAATAAACCAGTAAATGCTGCTCTGGCTGGGTAGCTTAGTTAATTGTGTCATCCTATGCACCAAAATACTGCAGGTTCAATTCCCAGTCAGTGCACATACCTAGGTTGCAGGTTCGATCCCCCGTCAGGGCGTGTACAGGTGGCAACCAATCGATCTTTCTCTCACACATTGATGTTTCTCTCCCTCCCTCCCTTCCTTCCTTTCTAAAATCAATAACTGTGTCCCCAGGTGAGGATTTTAAAAAAACTAGTAAATGCTGAAGCTACAAATGAAATCTGGGAATGTGTACCTTGAGACCCATGCCTTTTGCACCACCTCAGGCCAGTGGCACACGGTGGGTCACCCTATGCACTGAATGTACACAGGCTGTGTGACACAGAAGCCCCACACTGGACCATGGGGCCGCAACCACTGCAAACAAGCTGTCTAAGAGAAATTGCCAGACATATCGGTGTTGTAGAACATGCCACTAAAAAGTCAGAGGGCAATCCGACTGTAAGTTTACCATCCTTACCAAGCCTCCCTCTATACCCAGGCGTCCACGTCGGTTCCATTCTTTCTTACAGTAAACACACACTACACGGCTTCAGACACCGGCCACCGCCTTCGGGCCTCAGCAGCCACTCAAGGAGCCAAGCGCTAGCTCTGCCCAGACAGGGCTTCCCACGAAGTTGTGTTTGAAGTTAAAAAGACTTTAGTTCTTGCCTGAAAAAGTCAGAAAACTTCCCTGTGGTTTGCAGACTCCAGCCCTTTAGCGAATTTAGGATTTTCCTCTAAGTATTAAATATGTAGCCCAGAAGACTCAGGGCGGCAGCCCACGAAAGGAGCCCTTTGAATTTCTTCTCACTCACCCAAGGGCAAGGGAATGAAAGCTCGAAACTGTAAGCCTGAAACAGAAGAGCACGTTTCCCTCTTGCTCTGAGGAAGAGAAAAGGGGTTGGGTTTCATGTTCTTCACAGCTGGATTTTGAGGGCAACTGAGTGGCTTCAACAGGCACATGAGAGGCGGAACCAGCTAAAGCAAAGGCGGGGGGGTGAATGTTCGCGGAGTGTGTAGAAAGCTGGGAGGTTAATGCAGCCAAAGCCGTGTGTGTGTGTGTGTGCGCGTGTGCGTGTGTGTGTTCACCGTGCCCAGTACGTGTGCATAGATGTGCGCACACACGCAGTCGTAGGGGCAGGGTTGGCCGATGGTGCTAGAGGGTAGGTGGGCTCAGCTGAGCTCGCCTGTCGACCAAAACACAGAGGCGGATTTAACGGCGGGCACATCGGGCACACCGGGCATGCGCCCTGGGCCCCGAATCTGAAGGGCCCCACAAAATCCAACTTTACACTTTTTTCTAATGACGCCAAGTTTGGTTTCATATGTGCAATACATATATTATATTCAAATTTTATTGGAAATAAAACATTAATAGTACATAATAATTTTTATTTATTTAAAAATATGGTTAACATGTAATTTTTATTTTCCCTGTCTCTTTTTTTTAAGGGGCCTAATATTTTCTTCTGCGCCCGGGCCCTCGACCGACCTTCATCCGCCTCTGCCACCACGGCCCACAGAGCGTGTCGCTTGGAAAGGAGCCTTCAGAAGGGAGGCCTGGGAGGAAGCCCTCCACAGGCTGGTCCTGCGTCTGAAACAAGCCTGGCCCGGGGATAACGGTAAGCTGTTTCCATCGAACTGCAGTTTAAATAAAGAGGCTGGAGGCTTTCCCATTTAAGCTCATTAATACCTGATGCCAATGAACATTAAAGCCTTAATTTTAAACCTGATCACTCCCCTCTTCACTGTCGTCACTAACAGCCTGACCTAAATGCAGAGAAGCTTCATGACTCCCACAACCAAAACAAGGTTTTAATTTTAAAAATTCTTCACAAAATTAAGGCCCCTTCTACTGTGAAAAAAAAAATTTTAATAGAAAAAGGATTTGCCCCCTACACATATATATCCATGTTACAAACTTCCACAGAACTCATTTTGTCCAGCTCATAGATTACCCCTAGACTAGGGGGTGGCAGTGGCTTCCTATAAAGGGCTAAATAGTAAATATGCTAAGCTTTGCAGGCCTTACGGTCACTGTCATACCCGCAGACTCTGCAGTTGTCACCTGACAATACGTAAATAACACCTGGAGACTGCCTTCGGTTTATGCGATTCTTTGAAGAAAGTGTGAATAGACATCAGAAATGATGGCCCCCAGAGGAGACAAATCCAGAGAGAGAGACAGAAAGAGACAGAGAGCACGCAGAGGGTCTCACCAGCCTTGGTTCTGAATTTTAAGATTTTAGGAAAAGCATGACTGGGAATTTTCTCTGCCCTTGGAGCAAGAAGGACACACATCTCAGTATTGCAGTCTATGAAATACGCTTCATTGGGTAAGTAAAAATGTGGTTACCACCCAGCTTGTAGAAGCAGAAGAATTCATGACTCAGAATTTCAGAATCCAGAAGTACCTCGGACAGTGGGAAGTCCGCATTGTACGTGCATCTCTTTAAGTAAAAGCAGCTGAAAAATTACATGCAACAGTGAACTTTACTTCAAATGAGAAAAGAAAACTTAACCAATATAAACTTTAAAAGCTGAGAAATACTCCAGCCATTTCATTTCAGATTACCTTTTGGGTTTCCGCTAAGATACTTTCTTCATGTCATATTTAAAAATTTTTGGCTGGTTAATAACTGAGAAAGATATTAAAAACTGATCTAAAATGAAAGAATGAACAAAAGTGATTTAATGCTTTTATAATTACTGCTACATTGAAAGAGTGACATTTTGTGTTATCAAATTACTGCTGGTATAAGAGTTTTGTCACTGGAACTTATTTTTGCCATTGTCTCATGTTCTTTCAAGCTATTCTGCTGTGTTGGTGGCAATTTTGCATGCTATTTCATCTGGAACCACCGTACTTTGTCAGGGCAACGTGTGTCAGATATTCTAAAATGCAATCCTCTACGCTGGGGTGCATAAAAACACAACTTCACACAAAATTGGACTCACAGCCCCAATACACGTGTAGTACTGACAAACCCTGGAATTCTGATCAAGTCTGTTTCAAGAAATTCCAGAAAAAAATTAAGCTGCAGCGGCTAGAGCCAACAGTCTTAACTGTGATCCAAAGATCTGCACATTTATAGAAATGTGCGGCCACGCAAGCACCGTAACCGAGGCCTGGGCGAGGGGAGGGCCCGAAAGCCTCGGCTCCATGCGGTTTGCAGTAAGGCCACCCCGACCTTCAGAGTCGCTCAGGTTAGGTCTCGTATCAATCACACATCCCTGGTGGTTAAATAGCCTCTACATGATCATTATTGAGTTTATTATCTCCCAAGGCAACTCATTCTATTCTTAGGCAGGGTTCCCCAGAGAAACAGAACTAAGAGAAGATTATGTATATAATTGGCTCACGCAGTTATGAGGCCAAAGAGTCCTGTGACCTGTCTGTCTGCTGCCTGCAAGCTGACCACCCGGAGTGCCCATGTCTGAGGGCAGAGACGGTGTCCCAGGTCGGGCAGAGGGAGTGATTTCTCCTTCCTCTGCCGGTTTGTTCTACTCAGGCCCTCCGTGGATTGGATGAAGCCCACCCCCAGCGGTGAGGGTGATCTCCTTTACTCAGTTCCCAGTCTCTTCTGGACACACCCTTCCAGACCCACCCAGAGATGGCATTTTACCGGGCACCCCTTAGCCCAGTCACGTGAACACATAAAATTAAACATCGTGGGCACCCCAAGTTACTATAGAACTCTTCCTCACGCTAAACTAAAACCCACATCCTAACACCTGTGATCTTGTGGCCCTAAGTCTCCCCTTTGAATAATAAATCTATTCACTCTTCCACATGACAGTCACCCAAACATCTGAAGACAGTGGTCCTGTCACCCACTGGCCTGATTTGGGCTCCCTAAGACGCAGGCCGTCACAAGGATTGGTTCAAAAGCAAGCATTAGTTTCTTTGGGCGGTGGGTCTAGGAAACTCCGGTACAGGAATGGGGAACAGAGAGGGAAGAGGTACATATTGAACATGTGTCACCAAGCCAGTTACCACCGTGGATAATCTGAGCTCAGTCCTTGGGTGACTCTGGAAGCCAGTGTGGAACACAGGCCTTAGAGTTATCGCACCTAAGGCTGAGGTAGCTGGCGATTTAAACAACAACCCCCCTCAGTTATTAACCGAGGGCTATTTGTGAGACACCAGGCTCCAGCTCCCAGAGAAAGCCCTCGGGCAAAGAGAGACACCAGTGGGAACTCTGCCAGCCTGCCCCACCAGGGTAAGGCCCACAGGCCACGGGAGGCCCATTCTCCAGGGTTACCTGCCCTGGGGTCCCCACGCAGCACAGCTGGGGGCTTTCCACCCTATTTCATCAGATGGTCTTGCCATAACTGAACGTGATGCTGTGTGCGTGGCCCTGCCCTTTCATTTCCCAAACTTCTGGACCCAGAAAGAACACGTGCAACACACAACGGGCACCATCATTGATCAAAAGTAGAAGAAAACATGATCAGGTGCAACCACAAAAGTGGCTAAGAGTGTTCGAGCAAATTTGACGACAATGGAGGTGGCTCGGTGCGGTCCTGGCGCAGCATGTCTACTGGGGTCCTGAATGGCTTTGACTAGAACCATCCCCAGCTAAGTCAATTGGGAAGTTCTATTTTCTTTAAAAATCCCAGACCGGATCGTTATCTCCCAGTCCCCAACCACCCAAGAAGGATGCTCTTCTTCAGTGCTCTGTTATGTAAGTCAGGTCAGCCTGAGGTCAAATTAGGCAGAATGCATGACCAATTGTCTATGTTCATAAAAACTCGGTTATGTAAGATAATCAAAAAGAGTGAGCTTTGTTCACCATTCTTTTACTTCTGTCTTCAAAGGGTGGATCCTAATTCCCCTCCCCCTCCCAATGTGGGCTGTACGTTGGCTCTAACAAAGAGAGAACACGCCAGAGGTGACCACGTGAGAATTCTTCGAGCGGGTCCTTAGAGGCATTGTGGCTTCCTCCTAACGCTCTCAGGTCCCTCTCTTTCAGGAAGCAGCTGTTTCGAGAAGTCCACATGGCAAGAGACCGAGGCCCCCAGCCAAGAACAGCAACAGGAACAAGTCGTCATGGAGGCAGGTGACCCAGCCCCAGACCAACCTTCAGGTGCCCTGAAGTTCTGGTCGACTTCTTGATGGCAGGCCTCGTGGGAGACCCTGAGCCAGAGCCACCAGCAAAGCCACTGTGGGATTCCTGACCCTCAGAACCGGGGTGAGATCATACACACCTGTGTTTGCTGTGTTTGGTGGCGATTTGTATCCCAGTACAGCAATAGTTAACTAACACATGGAGCACGCAGGCACAGCCAATTGGCCTCATGAGAGCATCAATCGCAAAGTGCCAGTTTTTCACCTGAAAGGGGCAGAGCTCTTTCTTGTGATTGTCATGAAATCTCCATTTTCCTCTAGTTCTTAAGGAAATTCTAAATCATTTGCCAATAACTTCCCATTACCATTTCTTGAACTGCATGTTTTTGCCTGTCTCACTCCTCCTGCTGCCCTCGACCAATCTCAGCAACGTCAATGCTACAACTGCCCGTAGCTGCGCCGCCGGGACTTAGATCCCATAGGCGGATGGCCTGGCCGCCTGGCCCGGAGAGCCACAGACTACGTTTCTCAACTAGAATGGGGCAGAGGCAGGGGTATCAGGGTGAGGCCTTATTTTGATACATTTCATTAATTATCTTTTTTTTTATATTTCTCTTTCTAGCTCCTTTCCCAAATGATCTTATAATAGCAATATTTGGTGCTGGCCCATAAAAAAACAAAACACACACACACACACAAAAGAAACCCTTCCTGCCTTCAGTGCCTTGTGTGCAAAATAGTAAGAAACAGCCAACTCCACTGAGTCTAGCCAATTCGTGTGTCAGTTGAGAAGTATTTCTACATAAGGCCTGGGTTCCCTGTGCCTCCCAGGCTGCTATGGGAAGCAATAAAACAGTGAGTTAAGGCTGGGGGGGGCAGGGAGCGGGGAGGGCTGGCCTTTGGTCCTTGATAGCACTTCTCTGACAACAGCCATTAAGTTTCTCCTTGCAGTGGATTGAATCTACCTTGTTTTCTTCCTGCCGCCCTGCCCCCCAGCCCCGCAAACAGCTGCAGTTGCAAGTTATTGCTTGCCAGAACTTATTTTTCTTATACCTGTTCAAACATCTATGAGTGAGGAAAGGCTGATGGAAGGGAAAGAATACTTTGCTGTCGTCAAATTATAAGTGACTAAAGAATTGAATGTACACTGACACCAGGATAGAATCGAGGATATTTTTTCCTACAGTTATGTCAGAACTAGAGAGTGAGACAGAATGCTGGTTGTGGGTATAAATATATATGCTCATGTTCTTAAAAAAATATATTGTTTGCATCATCTGGAACTTCCTAGTCAATTAGAGTGTGGCTCATCACAGGTTTTGTAGTGTAATCATCCTTCAGGGAAAACAAAATAAAACATGTTTTACTTGGTAATAAAAATTCTCAGGGTGAGTCGGAGAGTTCATGAACATCTCTCGGGTGCTTGTTTTGCACCTCTGATCCTAGACACTCAGCTGCCCAACAGTCCAGATGCCACTGTATCGAGTTTGTGCCCAGTTTGAGCCTCTTCCATCTCGATGCTCATCTGTGGGCCTTTCTTGCCTTCCCAACTTACACCCAAAATGGAGATTCCATAAGCCAAATCAAACTGGTGCATCCGAAGGGTTTATTCCAATCTCTTCCAATGTTCTGTTAATTATGAATTAGGTCCAAGATGATTCAGAATCTTGTGCCAATCCTGAAGTTATTCCAAAATGCTTTTTGGGGAGATGATTATTAGAAAGTCTGGTCCACAGTAGGCATTCAGTATGTGTTTATGGAGTCCTGGTGTATGTGCTTGGTATTTTTTTACTGAGATTATAGTAAATCTATTTTCAATAGCAGTAGAAGCAAGGTGCCCCTGGCCCGTGACACACTGACCCAAGGTCTCTTTGATAATACTAGCACTAAATGGAGTTCCTGGAAGAGGTGAGTTCTCCTGGCTTCTTTACTATCATATCAAATCCCACTCTTAACTGATTTCCTCAAAGATCTACAGATATTAGAATAATCACGCTGGAGCCTTACAGTTCTGTGAGGATATAAGTTCAGTAGTCTATCCAAGATTTGTCACTGCCTGAGCTGTGACGGTCTTTGTAATAGGTGCCCTTGTGTGGACTCGGGTACTAGCATGACAAGTTGGCCCTAGGGGTTTTCCTTTTAATAAAACAAAGGAAAAAGAGGGGGTGGGGAGGGAAAGAAAGAAAAGAGAGGGAGAGGAGGAACTTCAGCTCTGAACTCCGCATATTCATTGGAATAGATAAGAGAGAAATGATGCAATGTCAAAATTGAACCTTTAAAATTTCTAGAGACCTAGGAATGGTCTCTTTTTTTCTCTTCCCCATGAAATGAAACTTTTCCATCTCCTTATTCTGGTGAAAGAAATGGGAAAGGCGGGCAAAAGGATCTTTCTTTCAAAAGTCCTCTCTGTTTAGAGCAAGGAAAATGAAAATGCCAAACACATTCATCCATCATGATACACCTCTTGTCTCCTTTTCGTCTTTCTTCTCCTCCCTAAATTACCAGCCTCTCAGCCACCTTGTTTTCACTCCCTGTCCGATGGTGAGGGTATTTATAACACTTATACTTGCCGTATCAACAGATACTGGTGCTTTCACACTGAAGATTTGCTATACGCAAAGGATTTCAAACAACTTTATGAATATTAATGAGGTGTCTCAAGCTAAATATTTCAGAAATTAGATTAGGTAAGGAAAGCAAGCTTTAGAAAAACCAAAAGGATAACTGTTGTCCCTAGGAAAAACTTAAGCGATTTCATCTGGACACTAAGGCTCCCTGTCACGTTTAACCATTGGCTGCAAGGCCGTGGGCAAGGGTTCAGTCGGGATAAAGTTATGTGGTGGTAACAAGCAACCCCTGAACCACAGAGCAACCCCAGAAGCAGCCTGAAATGGCCTGTCATGTTTGACGAGGGGCAGAGGTGCCTTTCAGAGACAAGAGACCGAAGCTGCAAGTAACACAGGCAGCAAACGAGCAGAGAGAACTTCGGCCTCCAGCTGCACCTGGAACCAAAGTCTCTTCCTCCCCTGCTCTGCCCCGCCCCTCACCCACACACAGGACCAAAGGCCCAGGACGTAACCAGAACTGGAACACCAGAACCCCTGCAGAAACCATGGGCTCTTTGTCCAGGAAGATCCGGTGCCGATGCCCGTTACCACGAATGGCCAAGCTCCAGGGTCCCCCAGTGAAACCTCGCCCACCCGCTTTTCTGCACAGCTGTTCCCCCAGCCCCTTCAAAGCCCTGGGCCCGGTCCAGTGAGAAGATGGATCTGAGGCACCACTAGGCCTCTCATCTTCTCAGCTGGCGCCTTCTCGATCAATGAACCTTTCCTCACTCCAAACCCCGGCGTTCGAGGTTTGACCTTTGAAGCGTTGGGAACACGGCCTTTACTTGGATAACAGCAGTGGTTTATAACAACTAAGGGCCATTTCCCACTCACACCACATGTCCACCGCTGGAGGGTCATGGCTTTGTGCCTGGCCATCCCCAATCTCAGGTCCTGGCTGAGGGAGCAGTTTCTATCTTGGACCTGCTCAGTCTCATGATAGAAGGAAAGATTACATGGAAAATAACTTGCTGGCCTAAGAGAATGGCCCTGTCCTTTCCACTCACGGTGTACTGGCAGGAGCAAGTTCAAAGGCTCTGTCAGTGGGACAGGGAGACATAATCCTCGTGCAAGGAGGAAGGCCAGTCCCGTGGATGTTATACAGTCGTCACAGTGAGAGGCCTCTGTTTTCTCACTTGTGAAAAAAACTGGCCTATATAATCTCCCAGGTAAAGCTGATGGTGTAATAATTCTGTGAACCACTTAGCCATAAAGTAGGACAGTGCTGTAATTATTGTTCACACCTGCCCGCCATGAGGGCCATCAGCATGATGGTTCCCCGAGAAAGTAACAGGCCAAGGTAGGAACAGTTTCTGGTTTAAGTCATGGTCAGCCCAGCTTTTCTGGAAGATGCTTACCAGCAATGACCAATATTCTTTCCACCTCAAAAGTTTAGGGTACTCCAACACAGAAGGAGTCCACAAAGCCTGGGAATTTTGTGAAAACACTCTAGCCAGGATTTTCCTTAAAACATGTCTACTTCATAACTATACCCAAAATTTCAAACCACTAACCTAAGTCTTCTAACCCTCTCCCCAGAAGTCATTGTTCCTGAGGTTGTCTTACCTACGAAGTCATAGAACCCCACCCAGTCTTGGCTTGTGGAAAGGAAACCCATGGGTTTTCAGTTCCCATTCAAGTCATACTGAATCACATGACTCACCTGGTTGTACTAAAATGGGAGGCTCAGCATCAGAGTCAGAATCATTCTTCAAAAATCCAAAAACAGGTGTCGGGAGCAGAAAAAGGACTAAAGGTGGTTAACAAGTGATTTATTATATTACAGGTTCAGAATGCCTTATCTGAAATCCTTGGAGCCAGATATATTTTAGAATTCATAATTTTCAGGTTTCAGAAAGGCAGTTCAGTGTTTAGGCTATACATTATTTAACACCTCTATCAAGCTGTGAGGCTAGACCCATAATCAAATATATTAAATATTCCAGCATCAAAAATGTATCAAGTATAAATGCACATAAGTATAAAAATAAAGATAATAAATAACTTTATGTGTGTTCAAATCTGATTTTTTCCCCCCAAATGAGTTTGCTGCAAGCTTATAATAAAATTCCGGGTTTTCAGAACTCTGAGAATTTGGGAATTGTGGATAAGAATCTGTGAACTTGCATTTTATTTCGCATTAAAAATATTCCTATTTAGTGATCTGCAGTATGTATATTAAGTGAAAAAATGGAAGCTGGATGAAAGCATGTATGCTGTAGTAAGCTACAGAGGGGCAGGGTACTGGAGAGGCGATGTTAAAATTTGCATATGCTGAAAGAAAAAAAGAAGAAGAAAAGATAAACCCAAAACTAAGATGATGGAAGCAAAGGGGACAGGGTAGAGTAACCTGGGATAAAAACTAGTCTCTTTTGAGAATACCTTGACTATAAAGCAAATTTAAATTTTAAAAGTCTTTAAGAAGCTAAACCAAAATGAAGCAAAGGAATGGGCTAGTGGAGAAGTGAACAACAGCGTACCCACATGGACAGGGATTATTTCAATGATTCTAAAGTACAGAACTTCAATGAACCTCCTTTAGTGAAATATAACCGAGGCACAAAAAGAACTATTAAAAAATTAAACTGGTTTCAGTTATCACATTGTTGGTGACAGTGTTGCAATTGTTACTTTTTGAATCCTCACCCAAGGATACGTTTATTAATTTTAGAGAGAGGAAGAAAGAGAGAGAAAGATCAGCGTGAGAGAGGAACATTGATTGGTTGCCTTCCCACACGCACCCCAACCGGGGATCAAACCTGCATCCCAGGCAGGTGTCCTGCCCCG
Organism: Mormoops blainvillei; assembly: GCA_004026545.1. Classification (NCBI taxonomy): domain Eukaryota; kingdom Metazoa; phylum Chordata; class Mammalia; order Chiroptera; family Mormoopidae; genus Mormoops; species Mormoops blainvillei. The sequence continues at coordinate 54,883 of PVJD01008587.1, forward strand.
GGACGGAACCCATAAACTTTCTGGTGTACGGGACGATGCTCCAACCAACTAAGCCCCCTGGCCAGGGTGCAAATGAGTAAATACGCTGATTTGAGTTGGGAACCGGGGTTTTCAGCATCTAATAAGGTGACGCAGACGAATTATTGAGAAAAATGAGGGGAAAAAAACCCCAAGTACCCAAATCTGAGTTGGAAGCATCAGTCTGAACTCAACAACCAAATGGAAAGGAAAATACACCTAAGTAAAGCAGAAAAAAATGAGAAGGGAAACCAGTACTTAAAAGAGACTTTTAACACATCAACCAATTATTTATACATGTATTTCCTTGTTTTATCCATTGATAAGACCTAGAACCAATGACCAACTCAGAAGCAATGAGCCCTGAAAAGTGATGAGATTATGGTTGCTAAAAGGAGCAGGGTTTCTTGGACATGTGATTGATTCCAGGTCTGGGGCAGGAAATATGTAATATAAGCCTGGAACTCTTCTCATTCCAAAAGACGGGTAGACCATTGGTTTTCTATCAAAATACGTTAGGGGCCAATTTGAATATGCTCCCAGTGGCCAAAGTGGGACAATTTCAGCTTCAATACAAATAACTACAATGGGTCAAAACTAATTAAATATGTTTAAATCTATGAACCAAATTCACTGGTCACTTTCAGAGGATGCTATCACCAACACATTATTTTTGAAAACTTGTAAATAAAGGGAATCAAGCATTTACTCTACGCTTTCTGTACAGTCAATCTCTGAGTTACCAAATAGTTGATGAGGAGATAATTGTCTTTATAGAAAAAACTATCAAGCTAATAAATAAAGAAGGGACTGTAGAATTAGAATCCCTAATTAAATAATGCATCTAGCCATTGATGAGTGGCTGCTAGAATAACAAAAGAAGAGATAAGTGGACATTATCTTCTTTGTGATAGAAATCACAAAAAATAGAATTTGAATGCAATCGAGCCTCCAAATTTCATTACCAATTTATAGCAAATACAGAAGGCAAAGAAGGATATAAAATGACATCATGGGATGCAACAGGCCTTCCTGACCATGGGCCACTGCCCCTCCCAGGGCTAACTAAGTCCTAGAAATAGTAAAGGGCTCACCTTTGAGCATGCTGTTCACAGGCAAACTAACCACTCCAGAGTCGACGTCCCCCTGTACCTTCTACCAGGGGCTCTTGTCCTCCTGGCCAACATCCCCTGCCTTAACCACCCCAGGGCCAGGTACAAGATAACTAGAGAGAGTCCTTGTGCCCCAGAGGCTGCTACATTATTCAAACTAGCCAGTCCTGTATTTGCTTACCCTGCGCTGTCTTGCCCATGGAAACCAAACTACAGGCTCTTGTCCACACTTTCCTCCAGCTCCTTCTGCCTCCTGACTTACCTTGGTGCTTCCCCCGAGGGGCCCCACCACCCCCAGCCCCATAGCATCCCCTGCCTCCTCTTCTTGGGAACTGTGACAAAACACCTTTTCACTGGAAGTTGTCCTCTGACCTGTTGACCTCATCACACCTAAACAATAATAATACATTTTAAAACACCTTGACCATGGGAAACCTCTCCAAGACAAATGACAAAGAGATTGAAAGGGAATTTACCTCAAAAAAAATTGCAGGGGGTTAAATGAGGAGGGAGAACCTTTAGTTGAAAGAGCCGTAAGAAACACATCAACCGGTTGCAATGTATGAAACATGCTTAACTCCAAATTTGAATCAATTCTTTAAAATATTATGATACTAATGGAGAAATCTGAATACTGCCTGGGTAGCAGACATTTGATATTATGAAGTTACTGATCATATTTTTGAATGTGATTATGGAACTGCGGGTATAGTTTTTTAAAAAGGCTTTATTTTTTAGAGATTTGCACTGAAATGTTTATGGTCTAAATAATGGGATGCCTGTAATTTATTTTGCAATAATCTGGACTGAGGGGTGATGTGTAGAAGTAGGAAAACAGTGATATTGGCTTAAAGTAATAGGTGTTGAAGCAGGTTATGGGCACACAGGGGTTTATTACATATGCTGTTTTGTTCAACTGTGGAATCTTTGAAAAAAATTATAATAAAAAATAAAGATCAGAAACCCTTTTGAAGAGTGCGTTAAATGCTCCATTTTTTACAAAAAAAGAGATAATTAAGAATGGCTAAATAACGTGCCCAGTTGCTAAAACAAGACAGAGCCAGTACCCACACCCAGGTATGTCTGACCACCCACCCTCCTTGCCCTCCAAGATCAAGAGATGCTGCCTCTGGAGGTGCCCCCCCTACCCAATCCTTAAAGGAGATCAGTTTTTCCTTTGTCCCCAGGGCACTGGCCAGGAGCAAGTGGGACCCTTGTGCTTGTGGCAACACCATGGCTGCAGCCTAGAGTTCCACTACTTGGTTCCTCCGGGTCGTACTCACCCCTCACCTCCAACTCTCCCCAGCAGCACAGCCGGGCTCCCAGACTTTTTTTTTTGAGTCCCCTTTATACACCCCATAGTGCCCTGCAGAAAGCACACCAGAATATGCACACACCAGTGAAGCCTGTCACCTGAGCACGCAAGGACTGACTTCAAGGACACTTTTTTTTAATCATTTATTTTATTTTTAGACAGAGGGAAAGGGAGGGAGAAAGAGAGGGAGAGAAACGTCAATGTGGGGGTTCCCTCTCGTGCGCCCCTCACCGGGGACCTGGCCCTCAAACCAGGCAAGTGCCCTGACTGGGGAATCGAACTGGCGACCCTTTGGTTCACAGACCAACACTCAATCCACTGAGCTACACCAGCCGGGGGTCCAGGATATTTTTGAAGCCTTCTCTTTCCCAGTAGCTTCCAATGAAATACAAGCTTTCGCTCTCAGTTTGTGAACCACATGAAATGATCTCACCATTTTTCCTGCATTTTGGACTCCAAACACCAGCTCTTGGCTTGATCCCCTTCCTCAGACATTAGACTTCCCCCTCAAAAACTTTTGACTGCTTGCAAAAATCGTATCTAATATTAATGATTGTCAAAGCAAAAAAAAAAAAACCCACAGTGTCTCCCACTAATGTTCAGGGCTTGAAATGGCACTAAGTGCTTTAGAATGCCATCCCCATTAATCCTGACGCTAGTCATTAAGGATGAAGATTTGGCGGCGTTGAGGATATTCAAGGGGAGACCATGGTGGTCCCAGTTAACCTTAGCCTTGACAAAGGACTTAGCAGACTGGACACTAATATGAGTCTTTAAGTATCACTTGGTCCTGTCACGTGTGACTTCTGAGCTCATCCTCAAAGAAAAAACAAAACTATGAATATCGGTAATTTGCTCTCTCAAATGCACACCCAACCATCGAACTGCGCCAATCATTCTTTTCTTTTTCTGAATCCAACGTTCTTTACTGAGGATGCATAGAATTTGTTTTGACATCACACAATGTGCAAAACTATTTGGGAAAGCCAATATAATCAGAGCCCAGAAACTCTTCCTGGACTGTCCCTGCATGGAACAGAAGATACAACAAAGAGGGCGTCTGTTTCCCCCTCTTCCAAGTCTTCTCTCCCCTTGCCCACTGCAAGCCCACCTCCCAGGGTCTGCCACAAATTTTCTTCACTTGAACGTCAAATTCCCACCTGCGCACATCAACTGTGAATGTCTCAAACCACCATGGGCAGAGCGAGTGCTGCTCTCTCCCTCTCTCCTTCAAGAATTTCACCTTACACAGGCTAAATTTAGAAAGTTATCAACAGCTTGAAAGGGTTAGGGAGTTCTCAGATTCAATTTCCTCGTTGCAGGCTTTAAACTCTTTCCTAGTTCTGGTGCATTAAGTCCTGGGCCTCGAGAAAAATATTTGCTATGGACACAAGTCTCTGAAAGAAATGCAGGTTTGGGCTGTAAATCACTGTTTAGGAGCTGATGTCTCCTAATCATCATTTAGTGACTAGATGATGTCCCCACCACCTAGTCATCGGACAGAAACTATGATCTTAAATGATTTTAATCCTTCCATCTAGACTGTCTTCATTCCTTGTCAGGTTTCAATATGACAGCAGCAGGTGTCATATTCATAAGACCCACATCCCCTACCACAGTCCCACTTCGGAAGTAAAGGCAGGTGTGAATCTTTGAAAGGTGACGTATTTATCTTTTTTGATGTATGAGTGCTATTCCAAAAAATTCACTTAATATATCTATTATTCCCTTATGAGTTGGGTCCCTATACCTTTTAGAGGTTTATTTTTCTTACCTATAAGTGCCACTGTTCCTGCACTTACCCTTTAAAACTCATCTACACTGTCTTTCCTGATTAACCCCACTCCTGGCCCATTCTTTGGTTCATAGGCCTTAAGCACAAATGTATCTTTAAGCCGATATTAGTAGCAAGTTGCTTTTACTTATGTTTATTGCTTGTATCGCCTTTAACTAGACTGGAAACCCTCCAAGGGCAGGAATGATTTCGTCTATTATTTGATCCTTTAGGCAGAGCTTAGCTCTCAATAAATGCTTACAGCCCTGGCTGGTGTGGCTCAGGGGATTAAGTGCCCGCCTGAGAACCAAAGGGTCACCGCTTCGATTCTCAGTCAGGGCAAAAGCCTGGGTGGTGGGCCAGGTCCCCCCAGGACGGGGGAGCATGAGAAGCAACCACACATTGATGTTACTCTCCGTCTCTTTCTCCCTCACTGCCTCTCTCTAAAAATAAATAAATAAAGTCTTTAAAATAAATAAATAAATGCATAGTGACTAGGCAACTCGTGGCAATTAATTATTTGGGCAAGTGTCAAACAGTTTGAGACGATGGTTTAACAATAATCACCTGCAGTGAGGACAACACTCATCATCTCATCTACATCCTGGGCTATCTTCTTCCAGACAATGCTTATGAATTCCGCGTAAGATTGCTGTCGTCCTGACATTACTGTTTCATGAGATTTATAATCTTGCAAACCATTTGTCTCCGAAACAATGTGGAAGATAAAAGTAATTTCAAGTAATACATTGAAAATGTTCTGCTGTTGATATGTTAGTACAAACGTCCTATAAAATGAGGAGAGACACGTTTTGGAAATATTTTAAGCTGACAACAAGATTGGATATAGAAGGAAGTGCCAGCAGCCCTGTGCGAGAGTGGAACTAATTTACAATGAGCCAATTTTCTCAGGATCCGACTGAAGATTTACTGGGGCCCACGGAAGACAAAGGCCTGCCTGCCTTTCTCACCCGCAGATTCTCTGGGGGAGCGGTGTATGGCTAGTCCCCAGCCAAGAGTAACTCCTCCTCAACGAGACTTCAGGCTATGTAATAATCCATTAGAGCAAGTGAGATATATTCGTTTTCAAGACCAAAAAAAAAAAAAAGCCAACAACCAGAATAGTGGGGGTGGGAAACCTAAAAACACCTAATCACAGCAGAAAGAAGCTTCATTTATTGATTCATTCAACAAACATTTACTACCTACCACATGCCAGGCACACGTCACACCTTTCAATAGCTCGCAGTCCAGGGGCAGAGACAGGTATGAATTCGGCACAGGGCCATGGCACGCACAGCACAGTGCAGCTGTTGCACCGAGTTCCAGGGGAGGCACTCCTTGCCTCGGGCCAGGCCATATTCCCTAAATTAAGCTTAGAAGCTTCAGAAATGCCTTAGCATGAAGCACCAATTGGGAAAATGGAAATAAAGCCCCGTAATATAGCCTTGCCCAAAGGGTGCTCTCTGGACCCCTAATTCTGCAAGACGATGATGGCTGACACCTGAAGGACAGAGGGAAAGAGGGGAAGCCCTGGCCACTGAAGTCTGGAAACTGCTCATTTAATGAAAGTAGGATTTCCTGGACCCCTTAAAATGGTAACGTGCATGATGAGTCACTAGCAGAGGGTACATACAGTAAGCAGTAGTTCCCAGTGTTCTCAGAATGCAGGGGTTTTTTGTTTGTTGCTTTTGCTTTTGCTTTTTGCCGGGGTGGGGGGGGTCAATGAACATTTTTGTCGCTGGACTGACTCAGAAATACTGCCCTAGGGCTTTCCTAAGGCCCTTTCCTTGCCACGCCCCCTTCCAGAAGGAAGACTTTGGGCTTCGTATAAGCATGGTAAGAGCAGAGAATTGTGGGAAGGCAGGGTTCTCTGGGAAAGTAATGATGCTGGGAAAATAGAAGTTGGCAGGAAAAGAGGAAGAAAATCGGAGGTGGGCGGACTCCATCAAAGAGGTTGCAGCACTGTCATTCGGCAGGAGCTGAACAGGGCCGCTGGGGACAGGGCACGGTGGACGTCACCCATTCATAAGGTCTCCAGGTGTCGGAGCCCACTCAGTGGCACGAAAGACACACAGAGAGGACAGATAATCAAAATATGCTTGTTGATCTCAATGACCAAATATTATAACCCTACTGAAGGGTAGCCATCCATTTTGAAGATGAAGAAATGATGGTTGGTAGGTTTTGTTTTTTTTAAAAAATGGTTTCTTCCTGGTTCAGATGTGTGTAGCCAAACTATTTTCCCAGCTCCCAGGATTAGACTCTGTCTCCTGCCCTGAGGGTGCCCTACTTTAGGTTTACAAATCGGAACACAAGCTTGGTTTCCTGTTTCTCCAGCAGGACTGGGAAATATGTTGACGCAGCTTAAAAAGCACACACCATAACTCAGGGGCTCGGGCAGACTACCTTTAGGTGGATTAAAGCAGCCTCTGCAAACCTTGGGGCTGTGGACACAGCTCTCAGCCGCGGCTGCCTATTGGAATCACATGCAGAGCTTGAAGAGCCCCGTACCCACCCCCACCCCCGCTGCCAAGATGCAAGCCCGCCCCAGGTGAATTAAGTCAAGAGTCTCCAGAGGCGAGACCTGAGAATTATCATTTTAAAAACACTTCCTGGCATTTCTAATGTGCAGCCAGAACTGAGAAGCACTGTCCTAAAGGTCCAGCTGAAAGTCGCAGCATACGGCTGCCACCCTGCCTCAATTTGGACAGGCAGGGTGTTAACAATAGCTTGGTCTGTCAGAACAAGGTATCACAGACAAAAAAAAAGGTGTTTTCTCACAGTTGGGGAGGCTAGACGTCCAAGGTCAAGGCGCTGGTGGGGTTGGTTTCTGGTTAGACGGCTCTCCGTGCCTTGCAGATGGCCGCCTTCTCGCTGTCTCCTCCTGGCCTCCTGCGCGGGCATCGCTGGCGTCTCCCTGTGCGTGCGTCCGAATGCCCACCAGTCAGGCTGGATTAGGGCCCAACCTGACGGCCTCATTTTCAGGTAATCGCCCTTTTAAAGGCTCTATCTCCAAATACACTCACACCTGAGATACTGGGGGTTAGAGTTCCAACATGTGAATTTGGGGGGAGACACGACTCTGCCAGTAACAGGTGTGACAGGAACCCCAAGTCTCCAGGAAATGCTGCATTTCATCATAGCCACAAAACTGACCCTTTTCCCTGCTCCCACCATAATTAAGCACATGACATAACATAGGAAAAAAGAAAATCTTTGCTCCTTGAGATAAACCAAAAATAACTAAGTCACCCTGCCTAGTTACAGCCCCCAAGGTAACAGAAATTTGAATATGTCCTATAAACCTTCATTCTTTTTTTAAAAAGGGGGGGGTGTATTATCTTTGATTTTATAATAGTGATGTCTATAGGTATACTATAAACTTTGAGAATACAATGATCATGTGAAAATTCTTTTTCTCATCATGATCAGGCTAATAAAAACAATATAAATCACATAAGAAGTATAAGTAAAATATGAACATAAACAATATTTTAAATTTAATAATCTTGTTAAGTATTTTTTCACTAAATATCTCTTATGTTTTTATCTAGCATATCAATCCTCTTGAAGTCTCACAACCTTGCACTTTTTTTTAATTGATTGATTTGAGAGAGAGACAGACAGAAACATTTATTTGTTGTTCCACTTACTTGGTTGCTTCTTGGACGTGCCCTGACCAGGGATCGAACCCGTAACCTTGCCATATCTGGACAACAATCTAACCCAGCCAGAGTAACTTTGCACTTTGAAAGTGAAGAAAAAATTCTATATTTGTTCCCAGTGTTTGTGCCTCTGAGTCTTTTTGCAGTTCTGGAGGTTCCAATGAGCTTCACCTGAGGAAGGGCCAAACCTGAGAACACGTGCAGCTCACGTGCTGGGTGAACCAAACGAGCCGGGTTCGGGTTTCCGGAATGAACCTCCTGCAGCACCAGGGCTTTGCCAGCTCTGCCCTTCTTTCTCTTCCTGACTGTAGTTTCCTGACTGTTTCTATCTGTGGTTCGGGACCAGGTCTGGCTCCAGTGCTGGTCAGAGCGATGGCAGCCACACATGCCCTGAGGATGACTGAGCGGCAGGGACTCCAGTTTCTGGCATCTCTGTCAGGTGCCAAGTAATGGGGGAGCGGGCTCCTCTGTCTTGTTTATTTGTTTGTTTGTTTGACTTGGGGAGTCTAATCTCTTCTGCTGTTGAAATGCTGGTACGAACATCCTATAACATGAGAAATGTTTTAGGAATATGCTAGGCTGGCCACAAGGTTTGATTTGAAAGCAGTGCCATCGGGCCCTGGGCCAGGAGGCAGTAGCTTGTGGTGAGTTGATTTTCTTGGGCCCCAACGGAAGATTAGCTGGGACCCGGAGAGCCTCAGAGAGAGAGCACTACGCTCGGGGCTAGTCGCCAGCCAAGGACACCTCTCCGGTGAGATCACAGCATCCCAGAAAAAGTCCTGGGCCAACTGGAAAGGCGAACAACCTTTCCTTATCTTTTCCCTTTCCTTTCCTTACCTTTTCCTTTGAAGAAAAATCTTCAAGACCTTGCTGAATCTAAAAAGGATTAACTCTCACATAAATTAATAGCCTTGGTTACGGGTTATAAGATAAAAAACAAAGGGATGCTAAGGAATTTCCAACACAACTTTAAAGGATTTTTAATATTTGGTTTGTAAATATAGGTGTTTATAATGAAAGAAAATTAAAGACCCTGGAGATCTGACAAAACCCTCACTGTTTATAAGTTGTTCTTACCCTCAGGATAAGCAATAGCTACATCTTCCTAAACCGATTGCTTATTGTCCCTCAGTAGGGGGTCCTACTTTTCTGTGTTCTGCTATTGCTGGCTATTAGAGCAAATAAACCAAACCCTTGAGTCTTGTTCTCCACCAGCCTTTCTGCTTGTCCTGTATGCTCACCTAAAGGTCCCTGCCGTAAGAACAGACCAGAGATTGAGTCTCCTGGTGCGGGGGCAGGGTGCGGGGGCGGGTAGACATCAAAAGAGCTTCAGCCAAGGACTGAGCAGAGAGCAGTTGAAACCGCAAGGACTAGCCTAGACTCGCAGGCGCGAGCCCCCCATTACAAGACGACCCCTTCACCACACTCTGTGAGACGGTCAGGTGACCGAATCCGGCCTCCCAGAACTCTCCTCTCCAAAAGCAAACGGCTTCATGCAAATCAACTATTTAGCCTGAGATCAGCAGAGCACAAACGAACTCCCTAGAGCTAAATGAACGGGATGAACTGATTTAGTTGTGGCCAGTGCTCTGTTTTACATCACACGTGAGGAAAACTTTTCTTTCTTCTTAATCCAGCTCTGACCCTCAATTTTAAAAAATTTATATAAGTATTTAATTTTTTATTGTTTATGCTATAAGTGGTTCCCCCTTTTTCTCATTTTTTCCACCTCCACCCAGCCCCACCCTCACCTCTCCATCTGTTAGTCCCCATATCCCTGTCCCTGTCCACGGCTCCTGTATAACTCTGACCCTGAATTTAACAGGTTACATATGTTAAGCTGCTATGAAACACTCTTTCAATGGTACCTTGTTCCAACTGGACCCTCAGGTTCTGGGGTGGGGGAAATCCTATGAAAGAGCTTAACAGAGATTATAAATTAATAAACCATGAGGGAAAACTTACAAATAATGATTCTGTAAAAAATAGTTTTTAAATGACAATGATGGTTAAATATGACTCAAAGTGCCTTCCCTAAGTTCCTGTACTCTCTGGGACCACGGTATTATTGGCATAGGTTCAATAAAAATGTCTTCTTTTTCCAGCCAGAATACAATCGGATAAATCAAATCGAATCCATACCATGATCATGCCAGAAATCTCAACTAATCGGTAAGACAGCCCAGGGACAACCCCTCCACGCCCGGAACAAGGCCTCCGGTGTCTTCTCATAGCCCAGCTCTCCACCTGCGCGGAGGGCCCCGCCTCAAAGGCGAGCCCAGAACAGCGACAAACAAGGGCTCGTCTGGGACAGATGAGACCCTGATACACTGTGAGAGTCCGTTTCACATCTGGGCCCCGGGCTGCTCACGCGCTTGGTAAACATGACTTCTGGGTGTGTCTGTGAGGGTGTTTCCAGGTGAGGCCAGACCAGCTCCCTCCCTTGTGGGTGGTCCTTACCCAGTCTGCCGGGGGTCTGGGTTTCCCCCTCTCCGTCTGACTGAGCTGCGACATCTGCCCTCTGCCCTCAGACGGAGACTGACAGCGTCGGTGCCCCTGGTTCTCAGAACCTCAGACTCAGAAACCATTAGCAGGCCGTGGGACTTCCCAGCCTCCATGATCCCATGATCCAGTTCCTTATTATCTATCTGTCTGTCTATCTATCTATCTATCTATCTATCTATCATATATTTGTCACTTGTCATCTATGTATTTAATCTATCATTGATCTATCATCTATTATCTAATCTATCATCTACCTGTTTATCACCTGTCATCTATCTATTTAAATCTATCATCTACCTATTTTCATCTCATCTATCATCTATCCATTATCTATCTACCTAATCTATCATCTAGCTGGCAGGTTCATCTATCATTTATCTATTAGCTACGTATCTATTTTTCTTTCGATCTCCTATTGGCTCTGTTTCTCTGAAAAACGCAGGATAATAAAAACATGCAAAACCCGAAGGCGGTCCAGGAAAGCCCGGTAGAAGTGAATATGATTGTTCCTGGTTCAGGACCTCAATGGACACGCCGACCAGGAAAATACAATACGTCTAAGACATAACTGTTACTCCCTTAGGGGGTTCCCAAGGCCTCCAGATAGAAGGAACTCTTAAGCCTTAATATGTTGCTCTATTATTTTTTTTTTTTGGAAGTACAAGAGGCTCATGAGTATTAAATAAACACCTGTTACTGCTGTGAAAATAAAACCCATCAAATGAAATAAAGCATTACATTAATGATACTGAATCAGAAAATCACTGTGCATCTTGTATGGCTGAATCCACACCTGAGGGGCAAGAGTTTGGACAAAGCAGCGACCGGGGACACAAAACCGATACTCTCCTCTCCTTCTGTATGATTAAGGGTACGACGGACCACAGTCAGGAAACAAACAAACACAAACAAACAAAAAGAATCTGCACCTTGAGATAAACCAAAAATAACAGGGTCACTCTGTCTGTGTCTGGTCCACGAGATAATAAAAGGTTGGGCAATTCCTACAAACCTGAACTCCCTAAACAAAATACAGGGGTGAGTAAAAGTAGGTTTATAGTTGTTTGTATGGAAAAATATATAATACCAGAATAAACTCTGTGTTTGCATACTCACCCCGTAAACCTCCTTTTGCCCGCCCTGCACAGCTTTCTGCCCGGCTCGCCCAACGCCCGTGGATATGATGACCGGGTGGAAAAGTTCCTGTTTTCCATCGTGAGCAAAAGAACGTGAACTTGACCGACTTGTGATCCTGTGGTTTTCTTCCTTCACTTGGTTCTTTTCTTGGAGGGCCGGTGCTTTTGAAGTCTGATTCCCTTCACCTCTTTGCAAGTTAACTTTTTCTCGTTTCCTGTTTCTAAATGCCTTTGTCTGTCGGTTTATGAAAAACCTGAAGAAAATTGCCAAGGCTTTACGAACCGGGCGCTCCCATGGATGGGGGCTGTTGGGTTCGGGCCATTTGTTCACGAGGGTGTGCGGCCATGTGCTCGGGGGCGGGGCTGCCAGGTTGCTGCCATCTTCTCCCCTCCCAGGGGCACCAGAGCCACGGCTGGAGGGTCACTGCGAAGAGAGCCCACCCGCCACCTCAGTCAAGGGCTAATGAGCTAGGTAGGCGGTCTGCAGGGGAAGGTCTTTGCAAAAGCAGATGTCTGTGTTACAGTTACCAGACGTAAGGGGACCCTTCGTGCACTTCGCTTGGAGTTGCTGCACACCTCACTTGGTGGCACCTGCAAACTCCGCCCGGCGCGGCCTTCATCTCATGACATTTCCAGAAGCTCTTGTCCCAATTACGGTCAGGAAGCATAGCCCCTGGTCCCTGGAATGCACTAAAGCACAGAAGGAAAAAAACACACTGCTATTCTTGGTCAGCTTAATGGCGAGGAGCTTCTCACTCTGTAGAATGAGAGATTCCACGGTGTGAGGGCACCAGGTCACGGCCTCCCCGGGAACAGCGCTCTGTGGAGCCAAACATCCTTCTCAGAGCGGTCTTTAAAGCTTAATAACATCAGTCAGCGGCGGCCAGACCCCGTGAGCGCACAGCCCCCAAATGAGCCTCTGTGTGCTGTCTATTACAGGGGAGCTCCAGCCTACCTGTGTGCAATTTTAGACCATCAAAGGGTGACATTGAATGCTGTCTCCTAAATCTCAATCACAGCCTTCGCCACCCTGTGATTTAGCCAATAGCAGTTCTGTGGCTCTTTGGGAACAAAAGCCCACCTCCACAGGGTGGAGGGAATGCTTACGCTGCAGCGGGGCGCAGAGGGGCACACGGGAAACACCAGGTGATGTGAAGTGTTTGCTCAGTGGCCTGTCACTGGATTGCTGTGTCCCTTGCACTCCACTGTCAGAAATTTCTGTAAGAACTCCTTCGTTAGTTGACAGAATTTACATATAATGACATCCATCCTCTTAACACAGAGCAGCAGCCTCAGTAAAAGTGCAGTAAGTACCAAACGCAGGGAAAAACGCGTCCTTCAAACTGCTGCCGACCGAGGCCTTCAGCGGGGGTGACTCTCAAGTACATGGTGTTGAGTGAAAAGGCAGACGCACGAGTGAGTGTATGTGGCTCAGAGTCCGTTCAGAGGAAGTTCAAGGACAGGCAAAATTAGTGTATGATGATAGAAGTCAGGGAATGGCTGCTTTTGCGTGGTGACATTGGCCAGGCGTCCCAGGCTGAGAAAAATGGTTGTCATCCCATTACTGAAATGCTGTAGGTTCGATCCCTGGTCCCAGCACACAGGGGAGGCCACCGATCGATGCTTTTCTCTCACATTGATGTTTCTCTCCCTCTCTTCCCTTCTCTCTAAAAGCACTGAAGACATGTCCTTGGGTGAGGATAAAATAAATAAATAAATGAGACCCCGTGGAGCTCTCTAGCCCTTTCCACCATGTGAGGACACGGCGAGGAGACGGCTTTGAACCCAGAAGAGGGCCTTGACCGGAATGTAACCATGCTCATGCCTTGATCTTGAACTTCCCAGCCTCCAGAACTGCCAGCCATAAATTTCTGTTGTTTATAAGCCACCCTCTCTGTACTATTTTGTTATAGCAGCCTACATGGACTGAGACACCATAATTTATGCCTCGACTTCTTCATGTTTTTAAAAAAATCCACTGCCTACATACATGAGCTCTAAAGTTGGGGCTAAAAAGACCATTCTCTACTGCTAAGGACAAGTGTGGGACCCCATTTCCTGCCCTTTCTCTCACTGAATAGCCCAACATGGCTCAATGTCACTTGTTGCCCCTCCCAGGAGAGTGGCTGTCCCACTGTTCATGTGGCCTCTGTTTGCCATGTGCTATGGAGCTGCCGGTCCACAGCCAAGGTGGTCACTTCTCTGTATGCTCATCCAACCTGACAGTATTTTTTTCTGCTCGTAACAAAAACATTGCTGGACGGTTGCCAACAAGGCGACGGGTGTGGTTTGGCATCTCCCTGCACCCCGGTCCCTCTAGCCATCTCCGCTGTGAAATAAACGCCCCGCCATGGTGTAGTCTGGCCTGCCTGCCGCTCACTGTTTCCGACTCTGTAGCGGCCCCTGGAGCGTGGCCCACCCACATTGCTGTTTTATTTAATATATTTTCCTTCGTTAATCATAATATCCACGTGCTAATTGGTGCCCCGGTCATGAGTCACTGAGCGTGACAGGACCTGAAGCAGAAGAGGAATGCAAAACCCTGAGCTGAGTCTGAGTCTCAGCTCAGATCCCGGGCTTCCAACAGGCGCTGCCTCCCCATCCGCCAAGCCGCTCCGGGCAGTGGCCCCTGGGCTCCCGTTTGTGTTCTCAGTGACTGCATTTCTGTTTATGTAAATACAGCAGTCCCGGGATGCCATCGGCCCAGTAGGCACTGGGATGGGGATGCTTAAGCGGAAAAAACGTAAATTTAAACATGCCCTTTGCCAACCTTAGAAGCAAAATTCTGTGGCAGGAGAAGAGCGCTTACAATTTTCACTCTGGTGCAGTGGTGGTTTTCAAAGGGAGCAGAGGAATCTTTCCCACTGGTTTCCTTGTGTTGCCCAGACCCCTTGCCACATCTCTGAGACCTGAGGGGAATCGTCACCTGTGTTTCACTTTTGCCTCGTCACACACACCTGTAGCAAAGGAGGTCTGCGTTTGCACTCCCTGAGACTCGGCGGTATTCCCAGAGGCCCGGTGTGTGCCTTCAGAGGGCTGGCCCTGGGCTGAGTCTCCGAATGGTGTTTCTTCTCTCCAAATAATTGTCCTTGTCGGTGCTCAGTCAGGGGTTTTCTCTCCTAAAGCCCCAGGTTTAAATTAAAATCCAAACAGAAAGGAAATGCTTCTCTTTCTCTCCCTCAATCTCTCTCTCCCCCAACCCCTTTTTTTTTTTAGAGAGAGAGAGAGATAAGGGATAGGATGGAGAGGGAGAGAAACATTGATGTGAGAGAGAAACATCAATGGTTGCCTCTTGTATGCGCCCTGACTGGGGATCCAATACACAACCCAGGTATGTGCACCAACCAGAAATCCAACCTGCAGCCCTTCGGTTCTGGGATGATGCTCCAACCAACTGAGCCACACCAGCCAGGGTGGAGCTACTTATTTTTAACCACTTAAATACAATAGTTTTCTGTGTCCATATGAATTCTGTCCACAGGTTAGGCAGGATCGAGCCAATTATTCTTTATTTCTATCAGAATTTTATATTTGCAAACATGACTTACATTGTTTGTCAGCCCTTGTGGAACCTCTGAAAGTCAGAGCAGAATTCTATTCCCATTTCATACATGAAACAAACAAACAAACAAAAAAGAAAGTCAAGGTCACTTAGCAAATTCATGTGTAAAAAAAACATTGTAGAACCTAGGGCTCAAATTTCTGATTCATGTCATCATTTCTTAAATTTTACCGAATACTATGATTTCATACCCATTATTTCCCCATCGGCTACCCTGAAGTATCATTGGAAACGTCACTCACCGTGGATGCCAGAAGGGTCTAAGGCTCCTCACTGTGGATTGAAAGTTTCCTGAAGATAAAGCCCCTGGAATGGTTCGGCTTGACCAGCTCTCTGGTGATCGGCTCCATCTCTGGCATTTCGTAGACAGTGGTTACATTAAATTCAGCCGAGCCCTCAACAGTCCTGCATAGTAGGTTCCCTTTCAATGCCACGAGCCTATTTTTTTTTCCATTAACCGGAGAAAACACGAGGACTCACGACATTTACTGTCTCTGCTGCATATGGTTAGCTATGACAGACATGGGGCTTTGGCTTGAACACACATGAATTTTATCTCAACTAAAGGATGCCTGCCGAGTTTCCCCAAAACATCTATTCATGGCAAAGTTCCAAAATGCTGCCAGATGTCACCGTGATGGTATCCTCAGTGGCTTTAAGCACAACCTTGCCCCTCTGATAAAGGAGACTTGCTCCACACCACCTGGAGACAGCAATGCCTTGAACTGCCAGTCACCTCTTTCTTGGTCAGAGAAGGGCCCACAGGCTGTTGAGTGAAGAGTGAGACTGAAATTCTATCAGCCCAAAAGTAGGCTGGAGAACTAGTCCGATTCCCAAATCCTTTTTCTTTTTAACTTGCCAGTTGGTTCCAAAACATTACCTGCCGCCATTCCGATCACTAATCGGGCTGCTTTCTGCTCTACAACAAATGAACTAAAACTCCTGAGTTGCTTTCATTTCCTTTAAAGTCTGTTCATTACGAAGAAGTGCCAGCCTTCGAGCTTATTAACATCAGAGTGTGGGCTGCTTATCACCTGGGGCGAAGTCAGTTCACTGTAAGAGAACTCAATTTGCACCCTCCCCGCCCCCCGGGGGTTTCCCCTCACCTCTTCTGAGGAGGTTCAGCAAG
>PVJD01008588.1:0-71100 GCA_004026545.1 Mormoops blainvillei
TTCTTTCTTTCTTTCTTTCTTTCTTTCTGCTGTGTAGTATTCCATTCTGTAAATGTACCACAGTTTTTTGATTCACACATTTACTCTTGGGCACTTAGGTTGCTTCCAACACTTGGCTATTGTAAATTGTGCTGCTATGAACATTAGGGTTGCATAGGTTCTTTTGAATTGGTGTTTCAGGATTCTTAGGGTATAATCCCTGTAGTGGAATTGCTGGATCAAAGGGCAGTTCCATTTTTAGTTTTTTGAGGAAATTCCATACTGTTTTCCATAGTGGCTGCACCAGTCTGCATTCCCACCAACAGTGTACTAGAGTTCTTTTTCTCCACAACCTCGCCAGTACTTGTTGTTCACTGATTTGTTTATAGGGGCCATTCAGACTGTTGTAAAGTGGTATCTCATTGTGGTTTTATTTGCATCTCTCTGATGGCTAGTGATGCTGAGCATCCTTTCATATGTCTCTGGGTTCTGTGTATGTCCTCCTTGGAGTAGGGTCTGTTCAGGTCCTTTGCCCATTTTTTAGTTGGATTGTTTGTCTTCCTAGAATGGAATAGTGTGTGTTCTTTATATATTTGGAGATCAAACCTTTGTCTGAGTTATCATTGGCAAATATATTTTCCCACACGGTTGGCTCCCTTTTCATTTTGCTGATGTTTTCTTTAGTCATGCAGAAGCTTCTTATTTTGATGAAGTCCAGTTTGTTTATTTTTTCCCTTATGTCCCTTGCTCTAGGGGACATATCAGTATAAAAATGCTGCATGGAATATGTGAGATATTCCTGCCTATGTTCTCCTCTAGGACTTTTATGGTGTGAGGGCTTACATTTAAGTTTTTTATCCATCTTGAGGTTATTTTTGTGTGTGGTGTAATTTGGTGGTCAAATTTCATTTTTTTTGCACATAGTTGTCCAGATATCAAAACACCATTTGTTGAAGAGGCTATTTTTACTCCCTTTTATGCTTCTGCTCCCTTTGTTGAATATTAATTGATCACAGAGACATGGGTTTATTTCTGGGCTCTTTATTCTGTTCCATGGATCTTTGTGTCTGTTTTTATGCCAGTATCAGACTGTTTTGATTACGGTGGCCTTATAATATATTTTGATGTAAGATATTGTGATCCCTCCTACTTTGTTCTTCTTTCTCAAATTGCTGCAGCTGTTTGGGTTCATTTATGGTTCCATATAAATTTTTGAAATGTTTATTCTATATCTGTAAAATATGTCATTGGTATTTTACTAGGGATTGCATTGACTCTATAAATTGCTTTGGGTAGTATGGACATTTTGATGATGTTAATTCTCCCAATTCATGAACACAGTATATGCTTCTATTCGTGTCTTCCTGAATTTCTTTCTTCAGTGTTGTATAGTTTTCTGAGTATAGGTCTTTAACTTCCTTGGTTAAGTTTATTCCTATATACTTTATTTTTCTTGTTACTACAGTAAATGGGATTTTTCCCCTGATTTCTGATTCTGATATTTCATTATTGGTATACAAAAATGCCTTTGATTTCTGAATATTGACTTTGTATCCTGCTGTTTTGTCAAAATCACTTTTTAGGTTGAGTAGTTTCTTGGTGGAGTCTGAAGAGTTTTCTATGTACACTGTCATGTCATCAAAATGACAGTTTTACTTCCTCCTTTCCGATTTGGAGGCCTTTTATTTCTTTTTCTTGTCTGACGGTTGTGGCTAGGACTTCTAACGCTATGTTGAATAGGAATGGAGAAAGCAACCATCCTGGTCTTGTGTCTGATCTTAGTGTGAAACCTTTTAGTTTTTTTCCCATTCAGTGTAACGTTGGATGTAGGTTTCTCGTATATAGCCTTTATTTTGTTGAGGTATGCCACTCTTATTCCCATTTTGATGTGTGTTTTTATCATAAATGGGTGCCGTACCTTATCAAATGCTTTTTCTGCATGTATTGATATGATCAGGTGATTTTTGTCTTTCCTTTTGTTTGTGGGAGATATTACGTTTCTTGATTTGAGAATGTTGTACCCTGGGATGAATCCCACTTGATTATGGAGTATGATCTTTTTAATGTATCGCTGGATGCAGTTTGCCAATAATGGGTTGAGGATTTTGGCATCTATATTCATCAGCAATATTGGCCTGTAGTTTTCTTTTTTCATTGTGTCTTTATTTGGCTTTGGGGTTAGGATAATGCTGGCCTCATAAAAGGAATTTGGGAGTTGCCCCTCATCTTGAATTTTTTTTGGAATAGTCTGAGAAGGACAAGGGTTAGCTCTTCCTTAAATGTTTTTTAAAATTCTCCTGTGAAACCATCTGGTCCAGGGCTTTTGTGTGCCTGGAGTTCTTTATTTGCTGCTTCAATTTCACCAGCTGTCTTCTATCTGTTCAATCCCTCTGATTCTTCTTCATTCGGTTTTAGAAGATTATATTTTTTGAGAAATTTGTCCATATCATGCAGGTTTTCAAATTTCTTGGCATATAGTTGTTCGTAGTAATTTCTGACCATCCTTTGTATTTCTATGGTATCAGTTTTAATTTCTCCTCTTTCATATCTGATTTTATTTGGATCCTCTCCCTTTTTTTCTGATGAGTCTGGTTAAAGGCTTGTCAATTATGTTTATCTTTTCAAAGAACTAGCTCCTGGATTTATTGATCCTTTGAATTGCTCTTTTAGTCTCTATGTCATTCAATTCTGCTCTGATCTTGGTTATTTCCTTCCTCCTGCTTGCTCTGGGCTTTGTTTGTTGTTGTTTCTCCAGTTCTTGTGGATGTAGGTTTAGGTTGTTTATTTGAAATGTTGTTGTCCTTTTTATGTAGGCCTGTATTGCTACAAACTTTCCTCTCAGGACTGCCTTCGGTGTGTCCCATAGGTTTTGGACTGTTGTATGTTCATGTTCATTTGTTTCCAGAAACCTTTTTATTTCTTCTTTGATCTCTTATGGACCCATTCATTATTTAAGAGCATGCTATTCAGTCTCCATAAGTTTGAATGTTTTTGAGTTTTTTCCTTGAGGTTGGTTTCTGGTTTTAAGTCCTTGTGATCTGAGAAAATGCTTGATATGATTTCAATTTTTTTAAATTTGTTGAGGCTTGTTTCATGTTCTATCACATGGTCTATCTTTGAAAATTTTCCATGTGCATTTGAAAAGAATGTGTAGTTTGCTTCTTTGGTTGAAGGTTCTAGATATATCACTTAAGTCCTTTCGATCTAATGCATCGTTCAGTTCCACAATATCCTTGTTGATACTTTGTTTGGATGATCTATGCATTGTTGACAGTGGGGTATTAAAATTCCCTACTATAAGCGTGTTGCTGTGTATAGCTTTCTTGAATTCTTCCAGGATTTTCCTTATATATTTGGGTGCTCCTATGCTGGGTGCATATAGGTTTACAATGTTTATGTCTTCTTGTGAAATTTTCCCTGTGTATTATGAAGTGTCCTTCTGTGTCTCTTTTGATGGCTTTTGTTTTGAAGTCTATTTTGTCTGGTATAAGAATTGCTACCCTGGCTTTTTATTTTCCTATCCACTTGCTTGGAATATTTTTTTCCAACCCTTTACTTTTGGTCTGTGTAGGTCTTTTGTTCTGAAGTGGGTCTCTTGCAGGTAGCATATGTGTGGGTCATGTTTTCTTATCCCTTCAGCTACTCTGTATCTTTTAATTGGAGCATTTAATCCATTTACATGTAAAGTTATTATTGATAGGTACTTTTTCATTATTTCCCTTTGTACTTGTGTTCCTCTCTCTCTCATTCTCTTAATCTTCTTAAAAGAGTCCCTTCAGCATATCTTGCAATGCTGGTTTGGTAGAGGTGTATTCTTTTAGCCCCCTTTTGTCTGGGAAACTCCTTATTTCACCATCCATTTTAATTGAGAGCCCTGCTGGGTAGAGCAGTCTTGGTTGCAGGCATTTGCTTTTCATTACTTGGAATATTTCTAGCCATTCCGTTGTGGCTTGTAGTGTTTGTGTGGAGAAACCAGCTGCTGGCTTTATTGTGGTTCCCTTGTATGTTACTTTCTGTTTCTCCCCTGCTGCCTTTAAGATTCACCTTTTGTCCTTGACACCTGCTATTTTAATTATTATGTGTCTTGGAGTGGGTCTCTTTGGATTTTTCTTGATTGGGGCCCTCTGTTTTTCCTGGACTTGTGCGACTTTGTCTCTCCTCAGATTAGGGAAGTTTTCCATCATTACATTTTGAAACAGATTTTCTATTCCTTGCTCCTCTTCTTCTCCTTCTGGTATTCCTATTATATGGATATTATTACTTTTCATGTTCTCCTGCATTTCCCTTAACCCCTCTTCATTCTTTTTGAGCCTGTTTTCATTTTCTTGCTCTTCTGGGATTTTTTTTCTACCACACCTTCCAGCTCACTGATTCGTTCCTCTGCTTTGTATAGCTTGTTTTTGATTCCTTCTACTGTGTTCTTCAATTCAGAAATTGTGTTCTTCATTTCCTCTTGGTTCTTGTTGATAGTTTCTATGTCCTTTTCCATGCTGATATAGTTTGCAATAAGTTCCTCATAGTTTCCATGTAGTTTTTTGTAATTCTCACTGAGCTCATTGAGGTCATTGAGCTTCCATATAACCATTGTTTTAAACTCAATATCTGATAGTTTACTTGCCTCTATTTCATTTATTAGTCTTTCTGAGGACTCCTCCTTTTCTTTTGATTGGGGGTTGTTTCTTTGTCTTCCCATTATTTGGCTGCCAGAGCAAAGGTACAAAGCCTAGGAAGCAAACCCACAACCACAAAAATAACTCCCCTGCAATCCCACTATCAACAGGAAATGAACCAGTATTAATAAGGCTGTAAAGAGATTAACACTATTATAAGAAAGGAGAGAAATAAACTATAGCATAAAATCTAGTCACTTAATATGTACCAACTTGATGGATGAGAAATGATTGTTAAAAAGCTTGTAGTAAAGAAAATATTGCAAATCATTGAGAAGACCGCAGTGGATTTCATCTCTATAGCCTCTAGTATTTACTGCTGATCTTTCTTTCTGGGTCCACCTCTGGTGATGTCAGATATTGACCCTGCTTGATCTTATGCAGTCTGATCGAGACTTCCAGGGATCTACTGTCTGTGGCTGCCCCCTTCCATTGTTAATCTAGTCACTCTGCCTCAACAGCCAGGCTTTAGCACCATAGGGTGGGGCAGTATCCCTCCTGTGGTTGTGGCCTGTGTTTCCCCTCAGGCTGCTGTTGCTCGGAGGGGAGTTGTCTGTGTGAGCTCAAAAGCTGCTGCTTTATGGGGGATGATTCAGCATCAAAATCCCAGAGGATACTCTCAGTTCTCTTCCCAAAGTCTCCATCCCCAGTCTATTCTCAAGAACCTCTAGTCCACTCTGCTCCCCTTTGCAGGGATCTACTGTCTGTGGCTGCCACTCTGCACTCTGTAGTCTGGCTTAAGCACCACAGGGCCAGGGCAGTCCCTCCTGAGGGTGGGGCTATTGTTTCCTCTCAGCATGCTGCCACTCCAGGGAGTGGTCTATCTGAGCAAGATGGCTGCTGCTGCATTGGGGATGGTTCAGCACTGGGATCCTGGTGGCTACTTTCTCAGTTCTCTCCCCAAAGCCTCTGTCTCCAGTCTCTCCTCAGGGATCTCTAGCCCACTCTGCCCCCACCTTCGCCATAGCCCAGGGTAAGTGGCTGCAGATGAAAATTTATGCTTTGGCCCTTTAAATGACTCCTTCAGTCTCCAATCACCCATCTCTGGCAGAGAGCAGCCCTGCCGCTTTCACAACTGGCTGTTATCTGTGTACTTTTTGAGCTCTGGTGCTGTAAGCTGGGGATCCCTGCTTATGGTTTAGACCCGATTCTTCTCAGGGGGATCAAACTTGCCACTTAAATATCCCTCTGGCGCTGCCACCTGAGAGTGCCCAGCCTGCCTTCTCTGGTCTCTGCTGCAGTCCTCACCAGTCAGGCTGTGTTGAACTGGTTCTTCTGCCTGTCTGAGGTTATAAGGCTTCTCTCTCACTCTTGTTCAGTTGTTTGTTCTGGGTGATTTCTCCACAATTTAGTTGTAATTCCAGGTTGGTCCTGGGAGGAGGTCAGTGTGACTTCCATTCACTCCTCTGCCATCTTGATCTCCTCCCTAAGTACAGGACTTTAACTCCTTGTTTAAGTTTATTCCTAGGTACTTTATTATTTGATGCAATTGTAATGAGATTGTTTTCATAGTTTCTCTTTCAGATAGTTCGTCATTGGTGTATAAAATGCAACTGATTTTTGGATATTAATTTTGTATCTCGTATTTACTGAATTCATTTATCAGTTCTAGTAGTGTTTTTGGTGTGGGTTCTTTAGGGTTTTTTGTATACAGCATTATTTCATCTACTAATAATGGCAGTTTTACTTTTTCATTTCCAGTTTGTATGCCTTTTATTTCTTTCCTCTGTAGAAGGCTGTGGCTAGGAATTCTACTAGTATGGTGAATAATACTGGTGAAAGTGGATATCCCTGACTTGTTCATGATCTAAAGGGAAACATTTTTTGCTTTTGCCAGCTGATTGTGATATTGGCTGTGGGTTTTTCACATATGTCCTTTATTATATTGAGATATCTTCCCTTTATTCCCACTTTACTAAGAACATTTATCATAAATGAGTGCTGGATTTTATAAAATGCTTTTTCTGCATCTATTAATATGATCATGTGATTTTCATTTTTCATTTTGTTTATGTGGTGTAACAGCTTAATTGATTTGTAAATATTGTACTGTCCTTGAATACCAGGAATAAATCCCTATTGATCATGGTGTGTGTTCCTTTAAATGTATTGCTGGATTCTTTTTGCTAATTGGTTGAGTTTTTTTTCATCTATGTTCAATAAGGACATTGGCCTATAATTTTCTTTCTTTGTAATGTGTTCCTCTGGTTTGGGAATTAAGATAATGCTGTCCTCATAAATTGAGCTTGGGAGTCTCCCTCCTCTTGACTTTTTTGGAGTATTTTGAGTAGGATAAGTATTAGTTCTTCTTTGAATATTTGGTAAAATTCACCTGTGAAGCCGTTTGGCTCAGGACCTTTTTTGCTGGGAGATTTTTTGATTACTGCTTCGGTTTTATTAGTTGTAATCAGCCTGTTCAGATTTTTTATTTCTTCTTGTTTCAGTTTTGGAAGATTGTATGTTTCTAGGAACTTACCATTTTTTCCAGATTGTCCATTCTCTTGTCCTATAACTGTTTGCAGTATTTTCTTATAATCCTTTGTATTTCTGTGGTGTCAGTTGTTACTTTTTCTCTGTCATTTCTGATTTTATTATTTTGGTTCCTCTCTCTTTTTTTCTTGATTAATCTGGTTAGAGGTTTGTTAATCTTGTTTATCTTTTTAAAGAACCAATTCATAATTTCATTGATTCTTTTTTTCATACTCTTTTATTTATTTGAGCTTTGATCTTTATACTTTTCTTTTGTTTATTCATTTTGGACTTTGTTCCTTTTTTTATTTTTTACTTATTTTAGGTGTTAGATTAGATTACTCATTTCAATATTTTCTTTTTCCTTGAGGTAAGCCTATATTGCTACAAATTTCTGTCTTAGGACTGATTTTGCTGTGTCCCATAGATTTTGTGTTGTTGTGTTTTCATTTTCATTTGTCTCAAGTAACTTTTGATTTATTCCTCAATTTCATCATTAACCCACCCATTTTTAGTATCATTGTCTGATTGCTATAGTTCCATGTTTTAGCCCCCATGTGTTTGTATGTTTTTGTTTTTGTTTGTAATTGATTTCTAGTTTCATACCATTATCATTGAAGAGGATGCTTGGTATTATGTCAGTCTTCTTGCATATTTTGAGACTTGTTTTGTGTTCTAACGTGTGGTCTATCCTAAAGAATGTTCCATGTGCTGTTAAAAAATGCATATTCTACTGCTTTGGGGTGAAATGCTCTGAAAAGATCAATTAAATTTTTCTGGTCTAGTGTATCATTTAACATCGCTGTTTTCTTACTGATTTTTTTCTCCTGGAAGACCTATCCATTGATAGCAATGGGATGTTAAAATTCCTACTCTGTTTGTATTACTGTTGATCTCTCCATTTACATCCATTCAGATTTTCTTTATATATTTAGAGGCTCCTGTATTGGGCACATAAATATTTACAAGGATTTTATCCTTGTGTTAAATTGATCCCTTTATCATTATGTAATTTTTTTGTTGTCTTTTATTACAGCCTTTGCTTTGAAGTCTAGTTTGTATGATATAAGTACTGCTACCTTAGCTTTTTTTCATTTCCATTTGCATCAGATATCATATTCCATCCCTTTACTTTCAGTCTGTGTATATTTTTCTTTCTGAGGTGGGTCTTTTGTAGGCAACATATATATAGGTCTTGTTTTCTTATCCATTCAGCTACCCTATGTCTTTAGATTGGAACATTTAATCCACTTATATTTTCTGTGATTATTGATAGATATGTATTTATTGCCATTTTAGTTTTTATAACTATGTTTCTGCTTTTTGTTGATTTTTAAAAAATGAAATTCTTTAATATTTCTTATAATACTGGTTTGGTGTTAATAAACTCCTTTAGCTTTTTCTTGTCTGGGAAGCCCTTTATTACTCTAATTTTAAATGATAACCATGCCATGTAGAGTAGTCTTGGTTGTTGGTCCTTGCTTTTCATCACTTTGAATATTTCATGCCAGTCCATTCTGGCCTAAGTGCGTCTGTTGAGAAATCAGTTGACAGTCTTATGGAAACTCCCTTATAGGTAACTAACTATTTTTCTCTTGCATGCTCTTAAGATTCTCTTTGTCTGTAATGTTAGCCCTTTTAATTATGATGTTTCTTGTAGGTTTCTTTGGATTTATTTTGATTGGAACCCCCTGTGCTTTTTCTTTTACCAGGTCAGGGAAATTTTCAGCCATTCTTTCTTCATACTGGTTCTCGATTTCTTGCTTACTCTCTTCCCCTTCTGGTACTCCTATGATGCAGATGTTGTTACACTTACTGTTGTCCCAGAAGTCCCTTTAGACTGTCATCATTTTTTTAAAATTAATTTTTCTTTTTGCCACTCTGCTGGTGTACTTTCAGTTTTCTTGTCCTCTAAATTGCTGATTTGATCTCTTGCATCATTTAACCTGCTATTGATTTCTTCTAGTGTATTCTTCATTTCAAATATTGTATTCTTTATTTGTGATGGGTTTTTTTTAATGGTTTTTATGTGCTTTTTTAATGTTTATTATTTCTTTGTTTAAGTTATCACTGAGTTCATTCATTCTTACCCTAAGTTCCTTGAACATCCTTATAACCATTGTTTTAAACACTATATCTGGTAGTTGGGTGCCTCTGTTTTATTGGGGTTTATTTTTTTCCTGGGGATTTCTCTCATTCTTTCATTTGGGACATGTTTTTTGACTCACCCCTTACTTTGTTTCTTTGTATTTGTCCCCGTGTATTAGGTAGATCTGCTATGTCTCCCAATGTTGATATGGTGGTCTTTTGTAGTAGGTGTCTTGTAGGGTTCACTGGTACAATCTTGCTGATCACCTGATGTAGACTCTCCAGAAATGTTTCTTGTGTGGTTTATGTGAGCCCTCCTGTTATAGCTGAGTCTTGATTGCTGTTGGCCCATCTCTGAGTTGGGTTGACTAGGAAGATGAACCCCAACCACAGTGTATGAACCACTTTGCAGGGGCTGCTTCTCACCATCCCAGCTATGAAGTAGAGTTTGCCCCTGCAGGGTCTGGTGCCTCCTGGGATCTCCCTTTGGGTGTCCTTTTTTTGTGACCTGTTGGAGCATTCTCTAGTGTGGTTTGAAGCCCACCACCAATTATATTGGTTCTGGGTTCTCTTGGGAGGGATGCTAGTGCAGGTCAATGTCAGATGCTGTCTGTAACTTGCCTTGGGCTGCCTTTCAGGAGCTACCGAGCAATCTGCAGTTTGTGGCTGCCTCTGCTGGACCTAGATGCACATGGGAGGGGCCAAGCTATGTATCAAGGTTGGGCTTCCACCAGCTCTGAGGCCAGGGGCAGGTCAGCAAAAAGCCCAATGTATCCCAAAACCCATCTCCACCTGTTGGCTGCTCCACCATTCTCTTAGGCTGCCTGAACTTTGAGGAATGTGAAGTTTAGGAGTTCACATGAAGGTTTCCCAGAGAGAGGAAAAGATTTAGAAGGGGAGTAAGGGAAAGTATAATTTTCACCTTTGTCCTTGAAAAAAAATCATCCACTGACATCAAGGAGAGAAATCTTTTTTGCGTGTATCTTTTCAGTGTGTCTACATTGTCTTTGTGTTAATGTGAAAAGTCTTTTACTTAAGCTGAAAAGAAACCAGTGGAGAGAGGGAAAAAAGAAAGGAAATGAGTTCATAACACCACCTGCTTTCTTGGGAAGATATAAGGCATCAAAAGGAAATATATGTAAGGTGCTTTGGGCATAATAAACATGCAGTGCTTTTTTAGCACAGCCTTTCAGGGTGCTGTTGAAAAAACACTTTTTTCTCCTAGAGCTACGTGATTATCAATTTGAGAGAAATTGCTTCCACAAGCAAATGTTGCCCAGATCCATATCTCTAATTTCAGATCTCTTTTTGGAACTTGGTGTCCATATATCCAAGGGTTTACAGGATACTGATTTATATAGATACCCAACAACATTTCTTAGGGTGTGCCATGTGGCAGGAACTGTGCAGTGAGAAATCTAGGCAGTCCATTGTTCAGTTTGGGAGATAAGCAAGTAAAAAAAACAAACCTTGCATACAGCTCGGAGTGAGAAAGAAGAGGGTGCTGGGGAGCTTTAACAAGAACCTCACCCTACCTGGAGTTCTGGAGGTCACGGAAGAAATGACACATAAGCTGAGACTTGAGGTGTGAGGAGAGATCACCTAGGGAAAACTTGGGGAGTGGAGACCATGGATTTGTGGGAAAACAGATAGTGGCCACAGTCTTTGTAAATGCCTGCAAGGGATAGAGATTATGGCCTATTTGAAGAAACAGTGGTGTTCGTCAGGGCAGGAGCATCAGTCATACTTCAGGCACTTTCAAATTCTAACCTGCTCCTCCTTTTGTATCTCTGTTCTTGTGAATGACTTTACTGTCTTTCCAGTCACCCAGGGCCGTACCTGCACACCTTTCTCTTCCTTTCTTTCCATTCCTCCTTCAAAGCCAATAAATCACCACCTCTCTTTTAAGAGTATGCAAATGGTTTCCTCCCCTCTAAGCTCATTGTCTCTTCCCTACATTGCTGTGACAGTCTCTGTACTTATCTTCCCGCCTTTGCCTTGTCCTGCTTCAGCCTATAACTTACATTATTATTTTGGTGCTCTCTTCAGAACATGGAGTATATCAAATCTTTTCCCATCAACAACTCCTCAGTGTCTACCTATAGGTTTTAAGATTAGCATCAGCTCTGTCACAGGCAAGATGAGGTCTGGTGTGATTTACCCTCTGCTCAACCTTCCAGAACCACCTGTTTCTGGCTGCTCACCTATGCATATCCTAAGAGTCCACTATAGGGACTTGCTTTTATGGGATGGCTAATTTATGTGTTGACATAACTGGATCACAGGGTGCCCAGATATTTGGCTAGACATTATTCCTGGGTGTGTCTATGATGGTGTTTCTGGATGAAATTAACATTTAAATCAGTGGTTTTAATAAAGTGATTTGCGCTCTCCAGTGTGAGTGGGCCTCATCCAATCCACTGGGGGCTTGAATCGAACAAAAAGGCAGGGGAAGGAAGAACTCAGCCCCTTCTGCCTGATTACTTGGGCTGGAATCTGGATCTTCTCCCGCCCCTGACAGTCCCGGTTCTCAGACCTCCAGGCTAGGCTGACTTATACCACTGGTTTTCCTGAGTCTCCGTTTTGCAAAGAACAGATTAGGGGACTTCTCAGCTTCTATAACTGCATAACCCAATTCCGTATAATATATCTTTCTTTATGTATATATATACATAAATATATATATATACACACACAAACATATAAATGTGTATATATACACATATATGTTTATATATACATACATTTTATATATATTACACTATATATAAATGTATATTATATATATATATATCTGTTAACCTAATTCGCTTTAGTTACTAGATCTTGCCCCACTCTCAACTTTTGTGTCTTGTGTTTATTCTTTCCCAAGGTATACCCACATTTCCTAATTAATTCTATTCATTGTATAATTCTCTGTGGGAACATCACTGAGTTCACTCCATGAACTCCAAAAAGTCTTTCACTAATTTCATTGAGAAACACCCTCATAGACACACCCAGGAATCATGTCAGGTAATCTGTGCTTACCTCTCTCCTACCACAAGTCACAGCATATGTCCTTACTAAGTCTGACTTCCTCATCAGGTTCAAAGTGCTTTGGGGGTATCAATTATTTCATCTTGTATTCATTTGAGTATAGAATAGTGTCCTGAAGCATTCCTAATCCTCACAAGACTTTATAGTATGTTTCTGTGTATTATCTGTCCGCTATGAGGCATGCTTTAAGACACTGGGGGATTTGTTTTGTTCAATCCTCAGCTCTGATCATGGTACCTGGCATAGAATAGGTGCTCCAATAATTGTGTGTTTGTTGAATGAATGAAAGAAATGGATAGTCATGTCCTTATCCTAGCTTTGGCCCATTATTTCTATGATGGCAGCCACCATTTTCTCAGCTTTCTTTGACATGAGATTTTCTAGTAAACTGCCACTGACTTTGGACAAGTTACTAATTCCCTCTTTCAGTTTTCTGTTTATAGAATGATGATTATAATAGAACCTACTTCATTACATTTTCATGATGGTTAAATGAATTTACATATGCACAGCATTTAAACAGTTCCTGATACATGGTAAATGCTCAATAAACGGTAGCTCTCATCATCAAAATTACCTCCATTTTCATTTAATATTCTCTAAGCCTTTAATGTGATGCCTTTGCAACATTTTTCCTACTACAGAACTTTTAAGTAACAACTGTCTCAATAATTTTAGAGGCCATGAGACTGTTCCATAGATAGTTTCTAGCACAAAGCTAAGTGCTCATTAAATGTTTGACTAGAATGACAACTTGGAATTCCTCTGTTAAAATACTTACACCTTTTTGGACGAGTCATCTTTTCAGGCTGTCCACTACAGAACCAATCTGTGCTATTCAAAAGAAAATGAGTTTTGGTGAAACAGACTTTTCTTGTCTGTTCCTCCACCTGGATTATAAATAACAGTTATGAGCAGAATAACAATAGCATTTCTATTTTTATACATGACATTCATCCACCTACTTTTCAAAACTTGACACCTGAGCCAGATACATTTCATCCTAGATTTAGAAAAGAACTTAAATTGGAAAAAAGTGTTCTCAGGTGCTCCAAGAAGCAAATAAACACATGCCTGCAGTGGCATTTCCATTGAGATGTTAAAAAGCCAATCTGAATGTTCTGTTGTAGGTAAGTTGGACAGGTGTAAGTCCTGCTCTTTGTAGGCACAGTGGCTTGCATTCCTCTAGTGTCAAAAAAGCATCTGTGATGAATGTCTGTGGGACATTGCCTGACACAGGTATGCATGACTTTATATATGCATAAAGTTTAAACATCGCCCAAAAGATGGCACTGTTTGTGTTTTTATCATGCTTAATTGCAAACTTTATATTATGCAGGCAAGTTAATGAACTAAATTAAGACAGAATGGAGATAATATCCCCCACACAAATCAAGCTGTCATTTTATTATAGGCCTTTTCAGAATCCTCATCTTGTTCCTCAGCAAATGAATATGCCCAAGCTGTTAAATATAATAACTGCAATGTCAGCAAAACTCTTACTTATTAAAT
The DNA here is from genome assembly GCA_004026545.1 of Mormoops blainvillei. NCBI lineage: Eukaryota > Metazoa > Chordata > Mammalia > Chiroptera > Mormoopidae > Mormoops > Mormoops blainvillei. The sequence continues at coordinate 13,758 of PVJD01008588.1, forward strand.
ACTTATTTTTTCTCTCTTCAAGGGGTTTCTGGAATCCATTTTTAAAAATCATTACAGATGTGCTATAAAAGATGGGTAATTAAGACATATTTAACTTTTCAATCTTGGAAAATGTTAAGTACTTCCTGATGATCTTTTCAGTGTGACCACACAGGGAACACACAACTGGTAGTTGCAGATCACCGGCTATCCAAAAGCAACGTTCTTTGAAATTAGTTGTGAAGCAATGGGTGAAAGCTCCAAAGTAATTTTATTCAAGCAAATAAGCAAATAGGAAATTAGGTGTAATGACTCTGGTTCAATTGCAAGAGGTACTGGGGGATACTTCTTTGTAGGAGAGGTCACAGATGGTTTTTTAGGTGTGCTTCTGACATTGTGGTGCATATATATATATATATATATATATATATATGTTTGCTGGCTCAGCAGGACTTTAGGAAATCGCCTTCCCCATTCTCAAGTCATTTCTATTCCTAGTTTGTTAGCTAAAGCAAGTCAAATGGCTGCCCCAAATCCAATGGGGCAGGGAAGTACAGGACTGCCTTGGCCTTGAAGGGGAGGAAAACACAACATTTAAGTAATACGTGCTGTTACCTGCATTTGAGGTATGGTCTGCATAAGGCTTAAAAACAGAAACCACTGAGCAGCTGGGGAGGAGGTTCACCAAGTTGAGGAGGAGGAATTGTTAGATATGGAGATGAATAAAATTCCTGATAAAAATTGTTTTCCTAATGAACAAAGAGTCATCATGGAGAAATGATAATAAATGTGTATTTAGGTACATATCAAGGCGGGTGGGAATAGTTTTTGCCCCAACTGCTACAATGTCACTTATAACCAATATTGAATTAGACCTTTATAGAGCAGAAAACATTTCCCATTTACCCCATGCCCCCAAATTTGGGGAACTAATTCCTTTCTGATAATAGCAAAAACAAAGAGTGTTAAGATATTTTTATTATGGTAGATAGTATTTTTAAAATGTCAATTATTTCCAGCAATAGAAGAGAGCAGGGAAGAGGTAGGCTGCTAAGAGTTTTATAGCAATTAAAAATTTCCGAAGAACTAATAAGTGTTTCTCTTATGCATACTTAATAACAGCTGAGATTTTAGGGAAACAAGTGCCAGAAAATTTAATTGTGTCTACCTGTTTTCTTTGTATCTTTCTTCCTGTTGTGTTCTTCAATATCTGTAGTACTTAGTAACACTTTCTCAGTGGCTATAGAATAATAACATGTACTGAAGTTATCTGGTCACATTTTATGTTTCCTGAAGAACTGGGTGTAAGAAGATAAGGGTAAGAACTCATTGACACAGGCAAACTACTCAGATGCAGAACAAGTACTTGAAAAAAAAAACAAACTAAGATACTAATTAGGATAGACTTGTCTTCTATTAGTTTCTGGGCCTATATGCTTTAATGTTGTTGAGCATTTGGTTTCCTTTGATGCTGTATAGCAAATTAGAACTATTCAACATACTTTATATGATCATTAAAAAGTGAATTTCATCATATAGTTCACCTGCCTTCTACTAAATAATGAATATGAATGCATAATAAATCTTAATGTATTTGAATACCACGAAGAAGCTAGATCCTGGCTGAGTGGCTCAGTTGGTTGGTGCATTGTCCCATACACCAAAAGGTTGCTGGTTCAATCCCTGGTCGGGAACATACAGGAGGCAACTGATTGATGTTAGCTTCTCACATCTCTCTCTCTCTCTCTGTCTCTCTCTCTCTCTGTCTAATGCTTTCTGTCTCTCTAAAATCAATGAAAACATGTCCTCAGGTGAAGATTAAGAAAAAAAAGAAGTTAAATCATGGGTTTCAGAGTTAGACATAGCTCAGTTTTGATACTGACCTTTATTAATATTTACTTGCTGTGGGAACTTGCCCAAGTTACTTCATCTCTCTGAACTTTAGTTTCCTCATTTATATAAAACAAACCTCACAGGATTGTTTTGAGTATTAAATAATATGATTTATATGAAGAATATGGTATAATGTTTGAACATATTAATAATACAATACTAGTAATATTAAAATATGATGTTTAAAATTATTTTTACCTACCTTATATCCTTAAACCTCATAAAAAGGTATTGTTATGTCCCACCTGAGGAAACTGAGACTCAGAGAGTTTAAGGATTACTCTTCCAGGCTACCTAGGAAGGTACTACAAAACCATCGTGGTGTCAATAACTAAGAAGCACTCTTCTTTACAAGCCATCTTCATGTATGTGATGGTTGTTTTTTGTGCATAGATCGCTAGGCTATAGCACCCAATTATTTTATGAAACACTAACCTAGGTGTTGCTGGGAAGATTGCTTTTAAACGTGGTTAACATCTATAATCAGTTGACTTTAAGTAAAGGAAGTTACCCTCAATAATTTTGTTAACCTTATTTAATCAGTTAAAGGTCTTAAGAGCAAAGACTGAGGTTTTCTGAAGAATAGATTTTGTCTCAAGATTGCAATATCAACACCTGCCTGAGTTGCCAGTCTGCTGACCTGTTCTACAAATTTTGGACTTGTCAGCCGCCACAATCACATAAGTTAATTCCTTAAAATAAATCTGTTTATCTCCTTCTAAGCCATGAATTTTAATTCTAGGTTATTTCTAGCAAGTGGAGTCAGAGTTCTCCAGAGAAGCAGAAACAACATAAATATTCTCTGTTACGATGACCCCCACCCCCAACTCTTCTGGATCCCAACCCCTGCAGTTCTACAACAAAGGCTTGGGGAATGAAAACTATGATTAATATAACCTAAGGGAAACAGGAAAACCAAACAAAATCATCTTACTATTTTCTTCTATTTTCTTCCAAGCCAAGAAGCAGCAGGCTTGCCTCTTCCTTCCTCCTTGTGTAAATTTCCTATGCTTGTCTCCATCAGAATCTCATAGCATCAAATCTGAGAGAAAGAGGTGTCTTTCCTGATGTCCCAGGACAGTCCCCCTCACTTGTGTTTTGACTTCACTTCTTCCTGCCCCAACAGGAGACTTATTCTAACAGTTATCTCCTCCATCCTTGACAAACTTCCTTAATAATTATGATGACGATGGCAACGATGACGATGATGACCTCCGTGTACAAACAATTGTACTGAATCAAGTTGCAAGTCTGTAAGCCATTGTCTGTCTTTCCATTCTGTGGGTGAGGGGACTGCAGCTTAGAGAAGCCGCATGCGTGCCCACAGCTACACTAGCTAGAAAAGACCCAGAATTCAAATCAAGTCTGTTTGAATGTGAAGCTTTCTGCATTAGCTTCTTTATATCTTGCCACACCTGCTCCAACAGTATTTGTAGCATAAGCCATGGAGTCTTGGTTTCTTCTGTTTATTTGAGTATTAAAGCTCAGCCTCACTAGAGCCTGTTGCCAAAATATCCAGATGAAGTCGGGCCTATCCTCATGAGTGCCTGAGCCCTGACATAGCAGGTGTCCAGTCCAGGGTTCTCCCTCTGCTTGGGTTGCCCAGAGCCAGCAGTAAGATCATGGGAGAAAGTGTCCTCTCCAGTGACAACTATCTCCTCTTTAAAAGCCAATGGTTTTTGCTCTGCTACCTCCTACAGAGCATAAAACTCATGCTTGGTGTGGAGAGTGAGGCTGCTCGGAACCCAGCCTTCCTGTGCTTGTGATTATGTTGTTGTGGAAAGCCTGGTACAGGGTTGCCATTCTCCACTTTTCTCCACAGTCACTCCCTATAATGGACTCCTCCCATCCCTGTCACCATTACTGTCCCGTCTTAGCTTGGGAAGCTCATGAAAGGTAAATCTAAAAAGCCCCAGGGTCAAGACTGTGGGCATTAGAGTTCGATGCCTTGAAATAGAAACCACTTCAACCATTTTCAGTGTGTGTGACATGGGACAAATTAGTTAACCTACCTATTCTTTGTATTCTCTTTGGAAACGCAGCTCCTCCCTCCCTCAGTGGGTGCCGTAAGGGCTGGAGAGAGTTAGGTATGTACAGAAGTTTATGTCGCTCAGAACATGGTGCATGGTAAGCCCTCATCACACACATTGATTTTCATTCCTGTTGGGTCAGATGGGCGTACTAATATTATATAAATTACCACCTTATCTCTTATTGCTGCACAGGCCAAACTGCCTGCTCCTTAAAATCAACAGAATGGTGCTCACATTTCTGTGTTGAGCATATAATAATTGCTCTATAAATGCTTATCAAGTTGATTTATTGATTGCCTACTGTACATGGTGCATAAAATTAAGTATTGGATGTATCTCTCTTTGAAGAATTTATGGTTTAATAAAGAAAGAGATTGTGATTCCATTTTTTTATCCTGAAACATTTCCAAGTTTACCCATTGCTAGAAATGAACTGTGGCTGAAAATCTAAGCACATGGCATGCTCTCACATTCCCTCTGATAAATGGACAGGCGTAGTAAATTCTAGAACTATGATTTGAAATGAAGTCAGGAGAGTCTGTTGTTAGTGCTTTGAGTGATGGCCTGATGCCTCCGCCAGGCCAGCTGACTCAACACCAATGAGGTGATGAAGATGTCGTGTGTTAGGTGCTGCGGTGTTACAGTTCTTTAAACTTCACAGTTGTCTCATCTATAAAATGGGATAATAGTATTGCCCATGTCAGGATTAAATTGGGCTGTGTTAAAAATGTCCAGCACTGACCTCTGTTAGGTCCTCGGTTTCCTCTCTCAGCTCAGTCTTGGCACCCTTTAGCCTGGCCGCCCTCCCCACGGTTGACTTAGCTCCCTCTAGTTCCCTGAGCAGGGTGGCTCCTGTCTTTCTCACTGCTGTGTCCCCAGCGCCGTACACTCTGTGGCACATGAGTGGAGCTCTGTAAATATCTGACTAATGAGAACAGCGTTATAGACGCAGGATTACTGTGTGAGCAGCAGCACGGTTTCTTCCTGTAGGAATTTTCTCTGTAAATATGTGAATGTTGCCAAATCTGCCACAAAAAAGCTTCTCTAAAACAACTATGAGGTTTCTACACTTTAAAATTCTTAGGTAGTTCCTCAAAATTTTCAACATAAAATTATCACATGATCCCACAATTCTGCTTCTGGGAATGTTCTCAAAAGAATTGAAAGCAGGGAGTTGAATACAAATATTTGTATACCTATGTTCATAGCAGCATTATTCATAACAGACAAAGCACCACAATTGGAATGTCTAGTTTGAATAAACAAAATGTGGTATATACATACAATGAAGTATTATTAACCCTTTAAAATGACTGAAATTCTGATACATGAACGATATAGATGGACCTTGAAAACATAATGCTAGCTGAAATGTCAGACACAAAGGACAGCTATTGTATGTGAGACATCTAAAATAAGCAAATCCTTAAAAATAGAAAGCCGAATAGTGATTACCAAGGCTTAGGGGAGGGCAGAACAGAGAGCTTTCCTATAGTGGATACAGAGTTTCTGTTTGGGGCAATGAATGGTAGTGTTGGTTGTACAATAATGTGAATATTCCTAATGCTGCTGAATTTCACACTTAAAAATGGTAAAAATGGTAAATTTTATAGTATGTCTATTTTACCACAATAAAAAATTCTTATTTAGGACAGTTCAAACTGGCAGGAGAACCTACTTTGCTCAACTGGAGCTGTGGTGGGGAGGGAGCTCCGGCATGAAAACCCCAACCTAGTCAGCACTCCCCAAAGCTGCCTGGCATTTTTAATTACCATGAGTGCTTGACAGTCTCAACGGGGGGCTTTGTCAGCTGGCCCCTATCAGATCCTGATTACCTTGTGGAAGCTGCCTTCCTGGGCTGTAATCGTCTTTTCAGATCACCGTGCTGCAAGGGCGGTAATCATTTGCTTGAACCCGATTGTGTCCTCAGCATGGCACTAGCTGCTGGGCATAATAGAGTGTGAGTGGAATTTGGCTGACTTGAAATTTGGTTTCCCAAGTTGGTTTTCTCCCTACCCCACTACCGAACCCCCCCCTTTCCAACTTCTTTGGCTTTGCTGTGACATTCACACCTTAGTCAATATGGGCCAGCCATCAGGACAGACATGGCATCTTGTACTCATTCGAGTGTCCCACTGATGACATCCATGTCAGAAGAAGCGTATCTATACTGTAGACTAAAATGATTTTTCCCTCTCGTTAGCTGCCAGAACCATTCTTACTGCAGGGAATCAAATCTGTTCCATGAGCTCATATATCATCATTACCTACAATACGAATTCGGAAATCAAAGCAGACCTGGCAATTTTATTGATGCTCAGAGTGGAACAGAACCCAGGTCACCCTGAATCAGTTGTGCTGGCTTTGCCTTGCTGACAACAACAAACATGTCACTGACAAAATTACCAGAGAAAAGATGACTCGGGGAGTTCGGTGCAGAAGGTAACTTGTCAGTGACAGGGGTGGGATATTTTTATCCTTATAACTCAATGCTAATGAAATTGGTGGGGATAACACCTGACTGAAAATGTGTCCCCTAGGGAGCAGGAAGAAGCAGGAAGAAGCAGAAAGCGCTGGAGTCGCCTTGTTTTCAAAGTCACTTTTCTCAATACAGCCACAATTAAATCAGGTGATTTTAATAAGAACCAAGGACTAGAGATCCAAAGCAGTAACCAGTAAGGCCAGGTCTGTCACCCATAAGCATGGCCCTGGATGCAGAGAAGCTGTTGCCTGACTTTGTTTTCTCATTTGAGCAGTGCAAAGAATCACACTAGCCTTTTGCTCTTTTGAGGATTTTGTGTTACTTATTAAGTGATTGGAGACCTAAAAATAGAAAGAATTAGAAATACAGTTCCATCTCACTATCATTTTATCAAGGATTGAGGTGGAGAAAGAAAAATGCCTGCTCTCTGTCTAGGTTACTGTCTGCTTCTTCCAGGCGATACAGTTGGGTGAGGGAGAAATGGGGGAGGAAGGGAAATTAGAAAAGGGAAAGTTGTCAGTTGATATTGATGAAAAGAAGATGGAGGGAAGTAGAAAGAGTAAAGACATTGTGTCAAGGGTCCCCAAGACTATTCTCAAGTAGATGATTTACTGAAAAGACTCACAAGACCCAGAAAACTACTATGCTCATGGTTATGATTTATTACAGAAAAGGGATACAAATTAAAGTCAGCAAAGGGAAAGGCACAGAGGGCGGATTCTGGAGGAGACCAGGCACAGGGCTTCCAACTGCCTTCTCCCAGTGGAGTTTTGTAGACAGCACTCAGTGCTCTTAGAGCTGATATGTGACAACATGTATGAAGTATTACCAGCCAGGAGAGCTTACCCCAGCCTTAGTATCCAGAGTTTTTACTGGGGTGAGTCACACAGGCAGGGACCACCCACATACATGACTGACCTTGGCTAGTCAGTCTGCAGCTCCCCTCAGAAACGAAACTAATACAGGATTTCAGGAATACAAAAAGAGGCATTCACCATAAATCCCATGGCCAGCATAAACTATCTGTTATGGCTGAAGTCCCCAAGTATATACAAAGGCTGCTGTCAGGCAGAATGTTTTAAGGGCTCAGATCTCCCAGGAGCCATCAAGGAACAGTCTTTTCTTTGGCCTGTACAGAGTTTGGGCACCCCCAGTCTACTGAGTTAAGCCTTTATTGCACATGTAAGGAAAGGAGTGGACTCCAAATTCCTTCTCCCTGACCATCTTAAGGACAGGTCACTACTAAATGTGCTGAACTCTGTATGGTATGCATTACTAATAAGCTGAAGTTATTGCAAACACATAATTTATCCATTACTGCTCTTCTTTTTTTCAAGAGTATTTTAATAGTCTTTATTTTCAGATTTGATTCACCAAATTTCTTTCAGAACTCAAGGCCAGGCAAACGTTTGCCTTCTCATGTGCTTTTAAAAGCCAGTGAGAATTATGATAATACAACTGCTTTCCCTTTTCCTTGGCTGCTACGGTGTTAAGCGTTAAATTTTGTGCTCATTGTAGCAACATTCTCAGCCTGTTTTCTGACACAGTTGTTATCTTTTCTCTCCATATCCAGTGTGACAGACTAGAAAATGCGTGACTTTGGAACCCAGACATATGGAATCCAATCTCGGCTATTCGACATGCTGGCTGCGTGGCCTTAGACAAGTCACTTAGCCCCTTGGAACATGTACCGTCATTGGCAAAATGACTTTTCAAGGTTGTTATAAGGATTGGCAGTAAGGCTATAAAGTATATGGTGCTTGGCAGGTGCTAATTAAAGGATCACTATTCTTATTGCCATATTTTTTCCTTTATTAATGATTTTTTATTTCTTTGCTATTATTTGTTCATGTAAACCTCCTGAACTCCTTATGAGAGTCAGTGTTAGCCACTTTACATGACAGATGTGCTGACTGGCTTCCCAGGTCTCTGACTGCAGAGGGCATAAGGAACGGATGCATCCAGCTGCTGTGTGCTGAAGTCCTTTGCTGCATCTGCGCTGAAGCTGCCTTACCATGGGCCACTCCCTAATGAGTGCTGCAGGGATACTAAGGCAGGCCCATTCCTTCAAAATGTAGCATCTCTCTGACAAACAGTTTCAGCTCAGCGACCTTCCTGAACTTCCCTTAGATCTGCACTGTAATTCAAATGCTGCCACCAGACCCCCGTCCTTCTATCCAGTCTCTGTTACTTGAATCAGACACGCATTAGGCCTGATGACTCTCTCAGCCTCTCCTGGAGCCCGCTTCATCTTCCTGCACAGATGTTTTCCATAAGTTTCTTGCTTTATCTCATCGAGGCATCTGCTTCTTGGAGGCTCCGGACTTGTCCATAGACTGTTGGCCTAAAATGTGGTGATTGACAGGGTAAGCGTGTCTCCCCTACTTGTAGGAGTGGGTTTTACCCACTATGGACCCGAGGTGGTACTCGGGCCTTCTTTACACTGTGGTCCTAGTACTTGCACTGCAGCAAATCTGCACGTGCAGTAACTGAGACTCTTTTTCACGCTTACTTGGATTGCTTGGTTGCATTCTACAAAGAAGGTACAGTCCCCAGAGCCTCCATCTTGGTCATGAGCTTGTCTTAGACAAAAGGAAGCATCACAAAGCGGATGCCTGGTCTTCGGGTGGTGAATTGGGCTATTTAAATGTTCTGATCTGTGTGTTTATAGGCAGCATTTCCCTTCCTTAAACTAAACACCTCCCACCAAGGAGCATTCCTCCTTAACGGACTAAATTACATTTTAACGCAGATTCTCAGCTGTTTACCTTTGCCTACCTTAATCAATAAGGCACCAAGAGCAAATAGCTTGACATCTATTAGCTGGATCAGTGTGAAAACATTGTTGAGCTTATTATTGCACCTCCAAGTCTGTTCAGGGAGCTGAAACTAATTGAAACTATTTTAAGAGCCCATGATTTCAGGCAGTTTTAATGCTAGCCAGTCTCAGCCAGGACACCAGTTCCTTTGAATATGTCTGTATTATGAGAACATTACTTGCAATGTATTTACACTCAGCTGGCACTGTTCTACACTCACCTGTTTCTACATGTAAGCTCCAGTCACATCCATGGCTCAGGAAAGAAAAGGCTTCCAGTAGTGCGGAGGCTCAGAAGGCCCAGCTGGGGGAGGGGGACTGGATGGAATGAGTGGGTGAAGAATGCCCTAGGCAGCCAGGGGGCAGGCAATTGACAACAGGTGTGCAACAGGCCAAGCTCTCAGCCTGCAGATGGGACCTTCCGATGAAGCACCTGGTAGCTGGAAATAGGCAGAAGTCCAAGCGTAGCAGAGGTCAAAGTCGGGCAGGTTTGTCAGGAGGTGGTGTGGCTCCATTCCCCGAGAAGGAAGGGTTCTGGGAAGGGAAGCACAACCCAGATACAGGCAGGGGCAGAGAAAACAGGACGCCAGTTATTAGCAGCAGACTGGTGGGAAAAAGAAGGCAGGAGCCCCGAGGCTAGTTCTTTCTGAGGCCAGAGTGGGAGGAGTGGCAAGGCCGACAGTGCTCCAGGGAGAAGCTCCTTCTGTTCCTCACGACCAGGGTGAAGACTGGTGTCTGAGCAGGGTCTGAGGCAGGGAGGTTGAATTCCCTACAGGCCTAGGGGGTGGGGTTATGGAAAGAAGAATGGATCAGAGAAAAAAAGTGTTCAAGTAAAAAAACCTCAAGATATTGGGACACAAGGAAAACAACAGGGAAAAAGCAAAAAAAAGTCAAAATCTGAGAAAAAGGAACAAACACCATTGCCTCTGTGGCCCCACTAATACTTCACTGTCGAAAGCATCATCAAGGAGGAAATGGGTTTCCTTGCCCTCAGTCTGCAGCCCACTGCACCTAGATCCCTGCATGAGGGACACAGTTGCATGGTGTCCCATCAGGGTCAGCACCTTCTGTGGCTAATTCAGCTCTAGGAGTCTCAGGAATTCCGCCCTCCTCCCAAGAGGGCTGTGCTAGATGTTCCTGTGTCCCAGGTTCTAGTCAGATTCCATGCTGCCTCCCTAGGTGACAAGGCAGACTGGAGCCTCCTTCATTAAAATGAGCACTGATCTTACGGGATTTGTCAATGGCATCATCACTATCCTTGTGCCACTGATGCATCATATGGACCACTTCTCCTTTCAGAGTACCTCCAAGGTCATCCGCATATTCTTCCTCTTAATGAAGAAATGAGAGGCTTTGTCCCTTTACCATCAGCAGCTCCTGAAAGCACGTGCCACTGAGAAGCTATGGGCTGTCCTCGTTCCCATTCTCCAGCCTGTCGGTCCTTTGCTCTGCCTTAGCCACAGAGGTGGTTCCAGGTGTTCAGCCTCTCCTCCTACAAAGACACCTCATTGCCATATCTTTGCTAACTTTTTCTACTTTTGGGAACTTCAATTTTAGGTGCTCATTTGCTTAATTATCTCTATTGCTGAACTCACAAAAACACTGAAGATGTAACAGATGGTGCCTTGAGATGGATGGATGTTATAGATGCAGAACTGTCAACACACCTATCTCCATCCCATTTTAACTTTCACATTAAATCCCCCTGTGGACTGTTGCTGATGAGCTAAGCTGTATTCTGCAGGAGCTGGGATCCACATCAAGCTTAGTAATTCTTTTTCTCCCCTGTGCTTCCACCCCCACACCCCCTTCACTATATTTGGCTTCCTGGTGCTTTTGTAATGATCTCTGTAGCATCTTTAAAAACTATTCCACCTCATTTAAAATGTGGCATAAACAATGGGGTTTTGACAAATTAAGTAATAATAAGAAAAACATTTTCAATATTCTGTATTTTTCCATTAAGCTCCCAAAATTAGTGATTATAGTAGTACCATTCCCTCTCTGCAGTTAATGATGTGTTAGCCCTGGTTTCATTAAAAACCTCATTATTCAAAGATTTATAACTTAGCCCAAGAAATCTCTCCTGAAGTTGGAAATAGATCCATTCTCAGTTTATAAACTTAAAGTATTTGAATGAGGATTGTGTATCCAGAGAAGACGGTGGTTGACAAGTAAGTGTTTTGGAATGTTGAATTGATGGGACAAAACCAACAGAATGAAACAACACATGCTGTTGTTGAGGGCTATATAAAGGGTGAAACATTATAAAATAGAAAAAATGTATATTTTGGAGTTAGAAGATGGAACTTTTGTCCTGGTTCTGTCTCCAAATAGCTGTTTGAGGTGTTCACTGGAAATATCTGGGTTAAAGTTACCTCATCCATCTCAAGAACTAGGTGGCATATGACCTCTATGATACATTCAGGCTCTTAAAAAAATCAACTGATTATAAAGTATAGATTTAATTCCCCACTGAAAGAGACTAGGGCTTTATGGAGAAGGGGCTGACTCAAGGGCTGGCATAGCCCGCTTGGCCCTGGAACAACTTTCTCAGTTGGAAAGAGAGAACGTGCTCCACAAATGATGAAAATATGGCAAAAGGAGGCAAGAGCCACCCTAAAGTGCTCTCACTGGCCAAATCTAGGACACTTTGAGCACCAACATATTTAAAATTGTACTATGAAAGACAGAGAGACAGAGACAGACCAATGGAACAAATGATAAAGCAAATGGGGTCAAAAGTTGACCATAGCGAATCAGGGTAAAGGATATGTGAGCATCCTTTGTGTTATTATTCTAATATGTCTAAAGTTACCTCCGAAGAAGAAGGTTTTTCTCTTTTCTTTTTATTTTTAATGTGCAGAATGAAGACTACCTGGCTGTAGAGTTCAGGTAGGGAAGAGCAAAATCCCAGGTGATAAAATGTGCACTATAAGACAAAAGTGCAATATGAGTTAAAATATCCAAAACATTGGGACACACCTGGAGTGCTGGGATTATGCCTGCTGAATTTTTCTCATTAAATGGGATTGTGAAAAAATTAGGTGTATTTGTAGAAGGATGTCTATAATGGTGAAGGGTTTGAGAACACCTATAAAAGGAAATTGAAGGAACTAAGCAAGAGAAAACTGAAGTGGGAAGGTATCAGATATTTCATATGTGATAGTTGATATTCAGTATTAGATAGTTGAAGGATCAAACTGCCCCAGACAATAAGATTTATTCACTGTAGCTCCAGGAGATAGGGCCATATGGTTCTGCATGAAGAATAAGTGATTCTCCATTAGATCTTTTTATGAATGAAATAATTGCCCAACCACAAAGTGGATTCTCCATACTGTAAGTTTAGCCTCTAGAGCCACTGATCAGGAATATTGTCCAGAATGTTGTCCTCTCGGTATGCCTGGTCTAAATTACTGCTTCCTAACCCACCAAGTAGGTAACTTTGGAAATTCTTGGAATCATTTCAAGGGGTGCTCAAATTCACATGTACCCAAGTACCTTTAGATCCAAAAATAATGAACCTTCCACTTGTATTTATTACTGTTTTCAAAATGTATATAGATGCTATTTGAATAATAAATAATTTCATTTGAAACTTTTTAGAATTCACCCTATTCTTATGATGTTACATTTTGTTTCAGTATCCATCTTAAAAATATAACTATAATCACTTGTGAAATCTGTGTTTTCTTTTGTTCTCCTATAGAAGAAGTCTTAAAGAAACAGAGAGACAAATCATATTTTTCAATAGAAAGACCTAATATTATAAAGATATTAGTTGATCCCCCTAATAGTTTATAAATGTAATGCAATTCTAATTAAAATCTTAGCTATTTTTGTGGCAGACAGATGCAGAGCGATTTGAAAAATTGTTTCTAAAATTTATTTGTAAGAATTAATGACCAAAATTTATAAAGAATCCATACAACTCAACACTAAAATAATAAACAAACAATACGATTAAAAATGGGCCAAGGACCTGAACAGACAGTTCTTCAAAGAGAATATACAGATGACCAATAGACATATGAAAATATGCTTAACATCACAAATTATCAGAGAAATGAAAATTAAAACTACAATGAGATATTAGCTCAAACCTGTCAGAATAGCCATCATCGATAAATCAACAAACACCAGCATGGTGAGGTTGTGGAGAAGAGCGAACCCTTGTGTACTGTTGGTGGGAATGCAAATGGGTACAGACACTATGGGAAACAGTATAGAGGTTCCTCAAAAAATTAAAGATGAAACTGCATTTTGACCCAGCAGTTACACTTCTGAGTGTATATCCAAAGGAACCCAAAACAGTAGTTCGAAGTAATATATGCACCCTTATGTTTATTGCAGCATGATTTGCAATCGCCAAGCTATGGAAGCAACCCAAGTGCCCATCAATAGACGAGTGGATTATAAAAGCTGTGGTACATATATACAGTGGAATATTACTCAGCCATAAAAAAAAACAAAATCTTACCATTGCAAAAGCATGGATGGACCTGGAGAATATTATGCTAAGTGAATGAAGTCACTCAAAGAAAGACAAATACCATGTGATTTCACTTACATGTGGAATCTAAAGAACAATATAAACAAGCAAACAAAATGAAAACAGACTCATAGATACAGAGAACAGACTGATGGTTGCCAGAGGGGAGGGGGGTTGGGGAACTCAACTCGGTGAAAAATTGACAAATAGATTGGTAGTTACAAAATAGTCACAGAGATGTAAAGTACAGTATAGGGAACGTAGTCAGTGATATTGTAATGACTATGTGTGGTGCCCATTGGTATTGGAAATATTGGGGGAACACTTTGTAAAGTATATGATTATCTAACCACTATGCTGTACACCTGAAACTAATAACAATAATGTTGAATATAAATTGTGATTGAAAAAAATAGATATGGTCATATTTAGCCTACTTATTTCTCCAGGTTATGATAATAATAAAATTAGATATTCAACTTGGAAAAAAATTATTGGCAAGAATTAATGTTAAAGATTTCACTGCCCCTCCCTGCAAAGTATAAGCAAGAGGGATCGTGTCTTACTCAATAGAAAACTCAAACAAAACTACTCTAATGGAACTGAGGAAGACTTTGGATGAGTGGAAGAAGAGAGAGGCTTTCAAACCAGACTCATATATGTGGGAATTCAGAATGTGATCAAGATATAACAGCTATGTTTTGTAAAAATAAAAGGCACTTAAGGTATTCTAAACACAAAATAATTTAATTCATATATGTACTTACAGAGTCCTTGAAAGGGCTAAAGGAATACCTTTAGGACAGAACTCTGTAATGACCAAGAATACTGAAGCCTTTCTATCTCAGCTTCTATAGGATAGAGGGGATTATAAGGCTACTATAAGAACCGTGGAGTTGACGAATGTGCTACCAAAAATGTAATCCAAGGAGCAGGAAGCTGCTGTCTTTACTGCCTCAATTTCTAGTGGAAGAATGAACATTGGACTATGCTACAAAAGTGTCCCATGTTTCCAAGACCTTTAAAAACCTGGATCACAGTATATCTACCTCATAGCACCTAAATTGTACTAAGAATTCTAGTTGCAAAATCAGTGCTTGGTTAGGAAAGACTGTTGAGTTAGGAAAGAAGGCTGATCGTGGGTAACAGAGTATCTGCAACCAGTATTACCAAGAAAAACTTGTCATCAAGGAAAACAATAGTTATTTAGTATTTCCATTTTTCAAAAATGGTCCAGGATCACCCATAATTAAAAAAGAAATAATAATAATAAATAATAATTTAAAAACCACTGGAATAGGTCAGAGATTAGTAAATTTTTTTCTATAAAAAGGCCAGACAGTACATTTTTCTCAACTCCTTGAGCCATATGATCTCTGTCAGAACTACTCAATTCTTCCATTATAGCAGTTAAGCAAGCATAGACAATATAAATAAGTGACTGTGTCCCAATAAACCTTTATTTACAAAACAAGTGGTGGGAAAGATTTGGCCTATGGGCTGTAACTCACTAGCCCTTGGTCGAGAAGATAATCACTGAAGTACTTTCTTATATTAAGATTCTGTAACCCTGAAACATTTGCTGATGTGATTATTGATAGGTGCTTACAGAAATTGTTTTTCTTGTAACCTCTTGGCTTGAGAATATTATTTGTAGCAATTTCATTTGAGAATGGAATAATCTGCTTTGTGTGTTGTCTTTTTCAAAAAGAAAATAAATTATTAATATGCCAAGCTATCCAACATTAAATTCTCTTTGAGCCTGAACACCTCATTAATTTAGACATTTTCACAGGGATGTGTGACAGATCAATGAACACCTTGCTTGTGTCTTTGCCCTGAAGAAGGGAAGAAAATAATCTAAAACTGGTATGTGTGAACCAAATCATGACCTTTTATTAAACTGTCACATTCTATCAACATTGTCAAAAAGCCTGAAAATAGGTTTCCTTTGAGGAAAGCTCTACCTGTTCTTTCATGTCTACATGAATATTCTCCTCCTCCTCCAAAATCACAAGCACACTCACCTGCACATTCACCCACATCTGCACACACGTATGTGCATGCACGTAGTGCGCCATTGTTGGAGGACGCCAGCTTGTCATCCAGTGTCCTCTCTCTGACACAGTCAACATCGTAGAACCAATTTGTATGAGCTCATACTCATATTTTTTATAATGTTTAAGATTTCTAGTTTAGATTTTAGAACGAGTTTAGGCTAAGAAGCAGTTGATGCTACCACTGATATAAACTGACCTTAGCTCTTCATTGATCTGATTGGAAATTTTACAGAAAAACAAAAAATTCTAAAATCAGATTTTTTTTGAGCTGAAATAGGTCCTAGAGATTATCAAGTCCAACCCCCTTTTGTAGACTAAGAAACTGTAGTCTGAAGAGCTGAACTTACACAGCTTGTTAGTAGAGCACAAATATGAAATACCTGGTCCTTTTACAATTAAATCTCATAAAGAATTCTCTTATGCAATAAATGACATTTAAATGTTTTAAAAATATGAAAAACTGAGGGAAAGTTTACTCACATATGTTTGGAAAATTATATGAATTGGTTTTCACTGTAAGCTGTTCACTCTTCTGTTGTAATATCATTTCAGTATTTTAACTTCTGTAAGTTAAGGTAGATTTATCATCCCAAGTTTTTATAATATGTTCACTATTTAGGGGCCTTAGTTATATGCAAGTGACCAAAGAGTCTCTATAATAAATAGAGTCTCAAAAAAAAAAATCATACTTCAAATGTGAAGCCAGAGCAGAAATACAAATATAATGTTAAGAAGAGTTTTTCCAGATTTTATCTGTTACATTGACAAAATACTATTTCATCTATGTAGGAAAAACATACTACTTCACCCCTGATCATGTACCTGGATGCATGTACATCTTGAACCACACAGGTCTATCAGGAAAGAAATTGAGATAACTCATGTTGTGAACATTGGGAAGCTGATCTTCAACCCTGCTGTCTGTGCTTCTCCTGAATTTAACCAACTTCTTTGGTCTGAACATTTGGAAAAAGGATCTTGTCAGCAAAAACTGGGACCTAGTTATCTTAGTGAATAATGGGAACATCTTGTCTCAGTAGCAGAGATTGATGCTACCTCTGTGGAATAAACTCCGATATCTGGAGCAAATTTAATACCAGAGGCTAAAGTTTCAGTAATATACTTAAAAAATTGTATTGCCCAAACATATGATGTAAGATAGAAAAATCATCCTTTATATCAGTATAGAAAAAGGTCTAGCTTCTCAGTTATAGTAAAATAATACTAATTTTTTATAAAAGTGAGACAAATTACACTTCTGTGTTTTAAGTTTGAGAACGGTGTAGAATATTAGAACATTTAAATGAAGATTTTTGAGAAATGAACACTAACTATATATCCTCAGGAAAAGCTGGAAGTAAAATTCTTAAATTCTTAGACATGGTATTTTTGATAATCACCCTAGAGTTAAAGAGAATAACATAATAGGAATTTTTTAAGGATAATTTTTAAATCGAGTGTTCTGAAAGCAAATGTGTCACATGACTGCTCAAAATGCATTTGAACCCAAGAGTTCATTAATAAGTTCAGGACTATCTATAAGATCAACAAATTCTTCACTTACATTTATTTAAATTGATGTGAAATTGTAAGAATGGGATATAATAGAGCAGTAAATAAGATTGGATTAAATGTGCAGTTTTCAACCTCTGGTCAAAGAAGAGAAACTAAGTGTAGATTTGTTTGTTTTTTACCTCCCTGCTGCTCCTCAAACCATAATCGTACTAAACACAAGAAAATTATTTTGGCAAATCAGAGATATTATTGAATTTATAGAAGATACAATGCAAATAGGAGCTTCATGTTACCTGTATGATATAGTAGATGCAGGGCATCACCCAAATATCACTTCTATATGAGGTCAAATAAGATATTTTCCTATAATTAAGAATTTTTCAAATAGTCTTCCCATATCTTCTGTGAAAAAATTACTTGAAGATATAGCCTAACAAAACAAAAGAATCAAGAAATAAGGGGCACTGTGAATTCACAGAAACTATAGAGCTAACCAGTAATGAATTTTTTAAAATTCCAGTAAGAAATTTGTGCAGCAGCTGCCCAAATAAATGAGTCCAAGTTAAAACAAGAAACCAGAGGGCTCTGTGCTGAATGTCACTGGGCTATCACCCAGAAGACCCTAATGTTTCTCAATATCTAAAATACAAGGTCCGTCCAGAAAGTATCCAGCTATATAACATGAAAAAATAGAGACATTTATTGAAGAAGATACAAGATATAAGAAACATTGCCCATAGGACAATGGTATCTCAGTCTCCTTCAAAGTAGGCAGCTTGGGACCTCACACAGCTCTAGTCACCATCAGCTGCCCTGTCATATTTTTGTGAATCTCATCAATGGTCTGAAATCTCTTCCCTTTCAAAGGTGATTTTAGTTTTGGGAAAAGCCAAAAACTTTTGGGCATCAAATCTGGGCTGTAAAGGGGCTGAGTTACCAGGGTGATTCGATGTTTCACCAAAAAACTCTGCTCAAGATGTGGTGCATGAGTGAGTGCTTCGTTGTGATGAAGCTACCAATTTTCAGTTGCCCATAGCTGAGGCCTTCTGACCATCCCAATAGTTTCCGTGGAAGAATGTCCAAGCTTAACACAAAATTTTATGTGTATGTGTGAGCAGCAACAACCACACAGTACACATGTTCACTCAACGGCATCCACCGCCCCCACTGACTAGTACAAAGAAGTTGTTGCTGTTCACACATACACATTCCAGTCCACTCTCCTTGGCTGTCTGGTTACATCAATGTCATGTATCATTCTCATTATATTAACAATGGTTAGACTTTTTTCCAGACAAGCCTCCCATGTGTCATGAGCTATGCTTGCTTACAGGAACTGAAAAGGATTCCTCACTTCAAAATGAAGAGGGTAAAGTGCAAAGACCAAGGTGCCAAGTACAAAAACCAAAATAGCGATGGGGCATTGTGTGCAAAAAGTACCATGCACAAATTGACCAAGTGCAATAGAATAACTAGCTTACCTCAAAGAAATTAATCACATCACACCAAAGTCTATTAACACAGAAGGCTCCTTCTCAGTTGGGCAGAAGGTGCCTATTAGAGCATGGGCTCACCCCCCTCCATTTCTTGATCAAACAATAATATTTCTGCTCTGTTTTACTGAACTGTTTCAGTCTATTGACATGAATGGCACTGGGCAGAAGGATCTTGGTTTAGGTCCCCAGCCTTCCAAGTTCAGTAACATCTTCAAACAGAAAAATAAAGCTTGTTACATAAAACATGGATGTTTTAAATAATCAGGTGAAGGCATAAATCCCTTATGTTAAAAAGGAAAAGGGGGTGGTTAAAATTCTCAGGGACAGGGAGAAGGCTGCATAAAAACATCAAGATTTATATACGTAGACACTAAAATATAGCATGATTTGAGGATATTTAGAGTGTAAAAAAAAGAGATTTAACATCATTCTGATGGTTTAAATGTTCTCTAAGGAAAAGCTTAGAAATACTTACATAGGATTAGATTTTCTTTTTTATGAAGCCAATCGTTCTTTAGCAAGTAAGAATTCCTTGCATTCTAGAATGTAAGCTCTTGAAGGTAAAATAGGGTATGTCTTATTGACTGCTCTCTCCCTAATGGGTAGGCTGGAATTTGGGATATTGCAGATTCTCAATAATCCCTATTTGAATGCTGACTTACTATGCAGGCAGTATTAATTGCTTATAAAATAGCTATTCTATGTCAGACCTGTTCCCACCCCAGTATGTTTTTAAAAGCTAATTAAGAGCACTAATATTTTTAAAGCCATTGATTTAGCCCACTCTGGAAGTTTTTGACTTTGCATTGTGTGAGATAATTAATCCCTTAGGTTAATTTTCTGTTGAGCATTTTTATAATTGCAGTGGAAGTTCTCCTAACTAATATAGAATATGTTACCAGAAATAGAATGCTGGAAGTAATACATACTAAGACGTGGAATTTGCTGAGGAGAGGAGTCATCAAAGTATAGACCAGGGAAAGCCCTTGTTCTCCAGGCTGGGTGATTGGTGGTTCTTGTTAGGTGAGAAAGAAACATTTTATGATACTGTAAACTTCTGTGTCTTGTACTCAGACCATTTGCTGAATGGAGTTATAGTGTTAAAAATGGTGGAAATTTAAAGAATTTATTAAGGCTTTTACGTAATACCTTATAATAAAAAAGCCAAAGGTAGACTGAAGGTAGTCCACTTTCAAATAAAAGCAGAACAGATATAAAATATGACTTTGCTAAAAATGTTTCTTTTTCTGTTTGTGGCTTGCAATATAAGTTAATGGGGGATACCATTAGAAAAGCTGTAAGATCATCTGCAAAGGCAGATGGACCCCCACCTGAAGTTTGGCTTGAATGCTGCACACACACCAAGAAGGCATACAATTTTTTATTACTTAAAAAATTTTTATTACTTACATAACTGATGTCTCTGGGGAGAGAGCAGAGAAGGTCTCTCAAGCAAGTCCAAAATGGATTGAGAGCAAGGAAAGGCAATGGGCAGGGGTTGTTATGGTGGTAGGGGGTGGGGCCAAGATAAGTGTTTGTGCATGGAAAGGGGTTTGCATTGTTTGAATCTCCCGCTTGCACTAAAAGAAGGGGCACCCTGGCTTCCTTATCAGCTTGTGCAGATGTGGGGCACAAAGGGAAGTGGGAGGCATGAGGCTTAAAAGCTGCCAGCATATAAAACTTAAAAAAATGGAGTTAAGAGTTCTCACTACAAAAGTCAATATTTTATGTTCTACTTACACATAAAATAGAACAAGTATAGGTATGAAAACAACAGACAACAAAAGATAAGATTGATAAAAGTGTATCCATAAGTCTCTCCTAAGAAACTCCTCTAAGAATTCTCTGCTTAACAAAGAGGGAAAACATGGCTGCATTAATCAGACAGAAAGTGGGCAGCCCCTTCCCTTCGAAGACTTGTTTCACTCTGTCTTGAGGAAGGAACACAAACAAAAGGCAGATAGGACAGAGGAATTCTCAAAGGTTATGTTTAGACAAGAGTTTTACCCTTGATTATTAGTTTATGGAATTGCCTAGAGACAGTTACACTGGAAGCACACTCAGTTATTAAGGAAAGTGTATTGCCAAAGTAATTTTAAACATGGTGACATCAACCTGTGATGTTCAGCTTTTAAGAAAACACCAAGACCCTTGAATTTGCCTGAGAGGAAATGGAATGCTAAAACTCTGTAGTTTCTAGAACTTTCTAATCACCTTCAGAACTGTTGCTTTAGATTATGACTAGCAAACATGATTTTCCGAAAGGGAAAATCAAGAGCAAGCAAGAGAAGGATGACAAGCAGAAGTCCTTCCGGAGAGCAGAGTTAGCAAGACTGCAGGACCCAAAGCAATGATTATTTGTGTGCTTCACCATATCCTGCTTCTTCCAATGGGATATTTAAAAAAAAAAGGAGTTACCCTTCTCTGTCATTACAAGTTGTGTATATTTGCAGTGAACAGCTTGTCTTTTGGATACAGGTTCTTGGAACACAAGGAAGCATATTTAGTTATGGTAGAGGTTCCTGCACAACTTCAGAGAAACTAAACTTAGAGCTTAACATAACATAGTAACTGATGAGACTTGGGGTTTCTCCTTTGAGAAGTGGCTAAGTATGTTATATGTAGGACTGAGCATGTTTGAAAGTCCTGTATAGGATGTAGTATTTGTATGGATGTTGGATAAGAAAGATAGTGTTTTCTGCTTCCTCAACAACTGTTCCTTCCCTTATTCCTTCGAACAATATTCACATTATATTCAGGTATTGATATGCATTATATGGGTGTCACCCTAACGCACAGGATGAACAGTAAAAAGTTTAAGGCAATCATGAAATCTTTATTCTCTTTTCAAGTGATTAGCTTATGTATTGGCATGTGTAACAAAATGCTGCAATCCTAGCCAATGAAATATGAGATAAAACCTTCTTAAGAGTGTTTCTAGCAAAAAATTTACACACTCTTTAAAAGGAACATAGGCAATGACTGGCTTCTTCCTGAGTCTGTGTTGTTTTGTAAGGATGTAGCACCTGAAACTACTGTAGTTATATTGTAACTCTGAGGAGAAGGTCATGAAAATTACAGAAAAATTATACCCCAAGCCTAAACATTCTTTAAATACAAAATTAACTAACACAGTCTACTTATTAGGGGGGCAATAAACTCTTCACTGTTTAAGAGATATTGGCTAGATATTCTGTTACTTGAAGCCAAACGCAATCTCATGGAAACAGCATGCTCTGCCTTCCCAGAGGACTGAAGTCTCTGAGCAGAGTAGAGGCAATATTTTATGCATGGAGCCACAGAGGCTGATTGAGTGATCTTAGATGTAGAGGATGGCCCATTATCACTTTGCAGGGAGTGTGGGAGGCCAAGTCAGGGTATTATTTCCTTTAGGAGAGCTTTTGCTACTTCTGTGGCCTTCTCCATCCTTGTTGGAAAAGCCTCAATCCATCCAGTAAAGGTATCTATCAGAGCTAATAAGAATTTATATCCTCTACAGGGAGGTATCTTGGTAAAGTCAACCTGCCAGTCTTCCCCCAGATAGGTCCCTCTTCGCTAAATAGGTTCTAACAGTGGGGGAAGGAATGACATTTGGCCTGTTTCATTGCAAGCACAAAGGGTATAAGTTTGGTAGCTACTCCTTATGGTAGTTTCTATTCCTTTGCTTATGAATAATTTATTAACCATTGTTGTTGTAACGTCCCCTCCTATGTGGAAGGAGTCATGCAAAACCTTTAAGAATTTCCACTGGGAGAAGGGAGGGCTTTTGATCAATGTATATCCAAGGTTCTTCATGGATGCCCCCTTGCTCCAAAGCCCGATATATCTCCCAGATGTGTAGTTGGGCTTGATATCTGAGCCATTCACAGAGCAGAATAAGACCAGTTGTTCAGCAGTCCTTAATGCTGCCTTCTTTGCCTCTTGGTCTGCCCTTCTATTTCCCTGGGAGATAGGGCACACATCCTTCTGGTAGCCTTTGCAATGCACAACCGCCACTTGCTCAGGGAGTTTAACTGCTTCTGATAGATTTAGGATCTCTGGTCCATGTTTAATGGGGGAATTCTTAGCAGTAAGGAGCCTTCTTTCTCTCCACATGGCAGTATGAACATGTAGTACAAGGAATGTATATTTGGAATCTGTATAGATATTAATCATTTCTCCTTGTCCTAGAATGAGAGCTAGGGTAAAGACCATAATTTCAGCTCTTTGGGCTGAGGTCAAAGGTGGAAGGGGTTGTGCTTCAATGGTATCAAATAACTAACTACTGCATATCCTGCTTTTGGGGTCCCATTCTGTACAAAACTGCTCCCATCAGTGAACCATCCTTCATTAGGGTTTTCTAAGGGTTGGTCTTCCAAGTCAGTATTTCTTGTATTCAAGTATTCAAGTATTTACCTTGAATAGGTAAGATTAGCAGTCTCTGAGCAGGAATGGGTCTGGAGATGATTCTGTAGGAGTCTGGATTTAAACTCTTACAGGTTTTTATATTTACTTCAGAATTCTTCAAGAGAAGGGCCTGATATCTGGTCAATCTATTTCCTGTTAGCCAGAGATGCCCTTTCATTTCTGATGCTCCTTGTACCTGACATCAGGTTAAGATGTCTAACTTCTGTCTGAAAGCTAATTTAGCAGCTTCATTAGTTAACATAGCTTTGGTTGCAACTACTCTTAGATATGGAGGCCACCCAGCTGCTACATTGTTTAGCTTTTTAGAGAAATATGCAACTGATAAAGGTTCACTGTCTAGGCATTGAACTAAGACCCCTAAGGCTATTCCCTGCTTCTCTGTTATATATAAAGAGAAAGGCTTGTTTAAGTCAGGGACACTTAGAGCTGGGCCTCAACTAGGGCCTGCTAGATTTTATAAAAGCCTGATCATGCTCCTTTCCCCATATAATGGATTCGATATCTGGTCCTTCAGTAGCTTCGTCTAAAGATTTTGCATTTAGTCCAAAGCTTGGGATCCAAATTCTGTAATTTCCTACCATTCCTAAGAAATTCCTAAGAATTTTTTGGTAGCAGGTGGTATTAGCTCAGTGATTGCTTATATTCTTTCATGTGACAATTGTCTAGGTCCTGGGGTTAGGATATATCCTAAATAGTTTACCTTTTGTCTGGTAATTTGGGCCTTTTTGCTAGAGACACAATACGCCCAGTCACCAAGGGAATTCAGAGTTTGGATAGTATTACAATCTGAGGCTTCCTTTGAAGGGCCGCAGACTAGGATATCATGTACACATTGTAAGACGGCTCCCTCTTGTAATTGTGATTCTCTTATACCTTTTTCTAATGCCCTTGCAAATAGGCTAGGGCCATCTTTAAACACTTGGGGTAATACCGTCCAGGTGTATTGTTGATGGGTCATTGTTTTTGGATCTGTCTACTCAAATGGAAACAGGCATTGTGAATCTGGGTGAACAGGGATGCAAAAGAAGGTATTTTTTTAAGTCTAAAACTACATGCCACTGAGTTAATCTGGTATTTGGGTGAATATAGTGTAAGGTTTGGCGACAAGGGATGTAGGGAACAAGAACCTCGTTAACTAGCTTTAGTCCTGTATCTCCCTGTGGGTAGAGGGTGAGGAGGATTAGACTATTGCAGGGTGATTGGCAGGGTAATAGAAGCCCATGTGATAAATTTTTCTATGATGGACTGTAGACTCTCCAGGGCCTCCCTTTTGAAAAGATACTGTTTCCTATGGGGATAGGTTGGCCCAGGTTTTAAGCCAATTTGAACTGGTTGGGCAGTCTTGGCTTATCCAGGAAACCTAGAGTCTCAAACTGAAGGACCTACTTTTTGTAAAATTTGTTCTGGGATGCCATTTTCTAGTTTACTTTCATTGGCTGACATATTGTAAAGATCTTAACTGGAACTTCCTGAAACTTCAAAATGGTCTCTAATCTGGCTGAGGTCTCATCCTAGCAATGGTATAGAACATGGGGAATAATTAGAAAAGAATGTTTAAAAACTTGGCTTTCAAATTGACAGGTGATGAAGGGTGTGTAAAAACAAGTTCAAGATTTTCCTTCATTTCCTATAATATTAATTGAACTAGAAGAGAGAGGTCCAGTGTAATAATTGAGGACAGAGTAAGTGGCCCCAGTATCAACAAGAAAATTAATTTTTACCTGCCACATCAAGGGTTATCAGGGTTCCTCAGTAGAGATTGAGATGCTGGTGTAGGCTGGGAACAACCTGTTCCCTGGGCACCCTGAGTCCTCAGTGCTCCCGTGGCTGTAGGTGTTGACCCCTTTCCACTCTGGGAATGGTGGCAGTCTGCCTTCCAGTGCCAGGGATCAAGGTTTGTACCCGTGCATGTGGGACATGGCCCTGGGGTTGGCCTAGTGCACTTGTTTGCCATTGTCCAGGGTGTTTGCACTTAAAACATGTTTGGTCTTTTTGCCCTTGCTCTGTTGTGGCTTTCCAGGGTTACCTTGAGGTGGCTGGACATTGCCAATGGTGCTGCTAACAGCTGGTGCTATTAGTCAGGCTGGCCCTGCTCTGTCTTTTTCTTCAAATCACAATTATTAAAGATTGGGAAGGTGATGTTCATCAGGAGGGCTATAGGAGTTTGTGGGCATATTTGTAATTTCTGAAGTTTTCTGTGAATATTAGGGGCTGACTGGCTGATCAAGTGTTGTCCCATTAATATTTGGCCCTCTAGAGAGGATGGCTCTACGTTAGTGTATTTTCAGAATGTGTCCACCAGTCGGTTGAATAAGAAAGCAGGGTTCTTCTCCTTTTTCCCTATGTTACTTCTCTGATTTTATCACAGTTCACTGGCTTTTTGATACATTTTTTTATTCCAGTCAAAAAGCACTGTGTCATGGTGTTTTCATTTCGGTTCCCTCCCGCTGTGTTATAGTCCCATTTGGGGCCTTGATCTGGGACTGCCTGAGCTGTAGGTCCTAAATCACTGGGGTTTTGAGCATGTAATTGGTCTGCATGTTTATGGGCCTCTTCCTAAATTTGTTTCTTTTCTTCTGGAAAGCAACAGGTGGTCAGTATTATTTAAAGGCCTCTACAGGACATATTATTTAAAAGTCTCTACAGGATAGGTTAAGGTTTGGAAATACTAACGAAACATGAGGGTTCCTCAGAGAAGTTTCCTAGTTTACCTTTGCACTGCTGCAGGTCAGTTATTGAAAAGGGTACACGTACCCAAATAGGGTCTTCTGTACCTGTTACTTCCCTCAGGGGCAGGAAGGTAGGAATGAATGGTGGGGAGACATAAGCCTCTGCTCTGTGTGCGCCCCACTGGACTAGGTTTCTCCTCAGCTGGTAATTTTGAATTTACTGAAGAGCGGGGTGGAAGAGAGGTTAATTCCTCTGAGGTGGGAGCAGAGGCTCCCAGACCTTGGGGCCTAGTTGTTTCCCCTGAAGAGACAGGTGGGAAACTTGGAAGGGTGTCACCTAGAATGTCATTGTTGACCTCTAGAGGTACTGCCTCCCTTGGCCCCGAACAAAGAGCTGGATTGTGATACAGTGCCATGAAGGCTTGAACACAGGGAACCTCTGACAATTTGCCTAATCTCCAACAACACAGGTCTAACTGGAGTATGATGTTATAATTGTTACTCCCATTTTCCAGCCAAATTTCCCCATCTCCTAGTTTATACTGAGGCCTAGTCATATTGCAAAAGAAAATTAGCTTCTTTTTCTTGAAATTTTCAGGGTCAAATTGTCCCAGTTTCTAAGAATGCATCCCAATGGGGATCCTGAGGAGACAGAGAGTGTATTTCCCGTTTTGTCTGTGTCATACCTTTGGAAGAGAAAAAGAGGGCAGAACACTATCTCTAGTGGCATCCCCCTTCATTTTTCTAAGGAGGTCTCTAGTGGGTTACAGGGTGCCCTCTGGTATCCCACTGTTCTATACCACCAGACATCTCTGGTGATAGAAGGCTTGGGTGTGCCAGCCAGCAGGAAACAAACTAGGGTGGCCATGGGCTAATTGTACCCTCTTTCCTGGTGTCTAATTTGGAGGCTTCAGTTAAATGGGACATGGCCTACCTCACAAAGAGTCTGGGTAAGTTGCACTCCTGCAAAGAGTTGTAGGAAGGGGACTATACCAGTCACTTGAAACATTTCCTAAAAAGACTGGAGACCCAAGAAAAACTGCTCAATCCAGACAGATTGTTCCAGAGTATGAAAAAATAGTCCTCCAGTTATGTGGGCTAGGGTCTCTTCTGTCCTGAGGATCGACAGAACTAAAACATTGAAAGAGGAGTGGTATGCCCTTCTCCGTAAAGTACCAGAGGGGAAATTGATTAGCTTGAACTTATTTCTGCTGCTCTTTGTGAGTCCAGAGGGGGCAGAAGAATTCTAGTTTTTTTCAAACCTCTAACCTGCTCTAGGGTAGTACCAACTGAAAGGGCGCACCAACCTTAATCTACATTCAGAACTAGAGCAAATGCAGCAAACTTTTTGATGGCAGAAGAGACAGACAGGGAAGAGGTGCAAATAGAGAGGCCAAGATTCAGTGGGCGAAGCAAATCTTAGGAGGAATGTGGTTGGCTTGTAAATGAGGCTGACAGTGCAAGAAGACACAGTAAAGAAGGGAGGTACGCTCGGCAACCTTTTCCAAGAGTTAAAATAGTCCTAAATGGAAAGCCACAGGGAAGGGACAATGTAATGTTTTACAGTGTGCCTTGTTGCATGGATGTTATCTTGTGCCTGGCACAGGACCTAGGGTCTTCTTCCCAGATCCCTGACCAGGTAATTCTCATAGGGAGTCTTTTATGCGGTGGGTGCCCTTTTGGCTCTTAACTGCTTGACCTTTGCCTGCACAAAAGGGACAAACTCTCTTCAAGGAGCTGGGGCATATGAAAGCATCAAAAATGGAACTGAAAGGAGACAGAGAGAATGAAATTCTCCTCCAACCACCAAGGTGGCAAGGAGTTGTCTTACCTCTTTCAAGCCTCCACTGAAGACCTTCTTTGCTAGCTTGCCAAATTGTTGCAGATGGAGACGGGGTCCAGGCTCTTGGTAGTCATGAACAGAGAATTGGACAGACCACACAAACAAAAAGAGAAGCAAAGTGAGCAAGATTTATTAAGCCCAAGATATGGGAGTGGCCCATTTCTAACCAGAGAATGAACCCCTTCCACCAAAAGGGTGCCAGCTTTATTGGGTCCCATAATTCTCCTTGATCACCCACAGGAGGAGGATACTGCAATGCTAATTTAGGGTAATGAGGTAAAGGTGCAACTGAAGCTCTGGTGCGTAAGCATGGTTCCTCGCCAGGTGAAACAAGGTGATTCTTAGAAATCAGGATGCTGACTGATGACAGCTGCAGAGTCTCAGGACTTCCTCAGTTCTATTCTATCTCCTGCCTCTATTCCTTTCAGCATATTCTTCATTTGAGATATTATAGTGTTCACTTCTGATATTATATTATTTATTTATGACTTTTTTATCTCCATTTTTATGTTTCCTATCTCTTTGTTGAAGTTCTCACTGAGATCATCTATTTTTCTAAGTTAATTGAGTATCCTTGTAACCAGTGTTTTGAACTCTGCATCAATTAGATTCCTACCTCCATTTTTCGTTCTTTTTTCTGGAGTTCTCTTCTGTTCTTTCATTTTGAACATGTATCTTTGTCTCTTCATTTTGGCAGCCTCCCTGTGTTTGTTTGTATGTATTAGGTAGAACTGCTATGTCTACTGGCCTTGGTAGAGTGGCCTTATGTAGGTATCCTGTGGGGCCTAGTGGTATAGCCTCCCTGGTCACCTGTACTGGGGGCTCCATGTCTTTGTGTGCCTTGTGTCAGTTGTGTGTTTCCTCCTGTTGTAATGGAGCCTTGATTGACATTGTTATATCAATGGAAGGGATTGGTGCTGAGGCTGACTGGCTGTGACTAGAGTGGAGGGGCTGTTGTGCAGGGGTTGACCCTATGAAGTAGGACACACTTTAGTGAGGCTCTGGTGTCTGTTGAGTCTAACCTTTGGAGGTGTCATTAGTAGAGCTGGTTGGATGATACCCTGGTGTGGTCTGAACTTGGCCCTTGCGTGTGTGGTTTTTGGGGCCTTGGGAGGGGCTCTGGTGCAGATCAAGGTTAGCCCCCATTGAGGCCACTTGGCATGAGCTGCAAAGTAATCTGCAGATAACCATTACAGCCTGTGCTGTATACGTGGAGATGCCTGTGAGAGGCTAAGCTGTGGACTGAGGCTGGCCACCACTAGTGCCAGACTGGGGCTACTTAGCAAGAGGTACTGGGCATGCCAAACCCAGATGTTTCTTGTTGGAGTTTTGTAAAACCTTTGAGAGATTTTACAAAAGTCCCCACACAAGCTAAGACAGGTGTTTATATGCAAAAGCTACCAGGAGTGTTGTGGTTGAGCCCATAAGGGGAGTGGAGTCAAGTCTTGGGAAATCACCAGGGTAAAGCAAATGGTGTTAGCCAGGTTGATGAAGACTGAGATTTCGTGCTCCCCTGTGCCTGCCAGCTGACTGTAGGAAGGGCTCAAAAAAATGAACAATGGTTTCTTCCAATACTTTTGTCTGGGAGAAAGTTGCCCCTCCAGCCTTCACTCCAAAGCCAGACAATTCAGTTCCTCCTTGTGTGTCCCTGGTGCTTTTCAAGCTGCATCTCAGAGCTGGAGCTCAGAGTGAATGAGTCTGTGCATGGGCCATTTAAAGGAAAGGTCTCAGATTCCAGTAGCCCCTTCTCACCCAGATGAGATCCCCTCAGGCACACTTCCTGCTGGTTTTCACAGGCTCAGGCACACTTCCTGCTGGTTTTCACAGGCGTGAGTTATGGAGACTTGTCTTCTTGGTACTGAAACCCTGAGCTGGGTGTCCTGGTGTTGAGCTGGGACTCTGCTCCTCAGGGGACCTCTACAGCCAAGATATCCCTCCCTGATTTTTATCCACCACATGTTACTATGAGACCAGCCTGCATCCCTGCCCCTCCTACCAGTCTTGACATGGGTCCTCCTGTGTGTCCTTGGTGATAGGACTTCTATTCAGTGGGACATCAGGCAGTTCTCAGTGATGACTGCTCTGCGGTTGATGTGGTTGTTGGAGGAGGCAAGCACAGTCTTGTCCCACTGTCTCACTGTCTCGAACGCAAGTCAGAAGAGCTTCGTTGTTTATCTTTTTTAAAGATAAAGGTGTGTGTGCATGTGTGTGTGAATGTATTATTACATCATTACAATATTTACTTATTACATTAAAAACAAAACAGAAATGGTTAAAAGTAAAAGACAGAAAAATAGAACAACTGAGTTGGAGAGGGATGATAAAATAGAATTTATTGATTGTTTACTCGGTACCAGACATTTTTGCATGCTATTTCGCTTAATCCCTGGGATAGTCCTACAAGATGGGGATTATTATTTACATTTTTTATGTAAACAGAATGATTTCCAGATATATTAAGTGGCTTAGTAATATTGCTCAGGTCACAAGGCATGTTGAAACCAAGTTCACATGGAATGAATGCTTGAATTGCGTTCATCAACCTTTGGGTATTCTGTGGAAAATATTCAGGGCACTATGTACCTTTCTCCTTCTCAGAAGACTCAGCATCATGTCTTTCTGGATTTTATCTTAAAATATAATACTTATCTATCTAAAAGTGGCTTTTGTCAAAGGTAATTTAGCAAAGTGCTTTGTTTACAGAAGAAAAAAACCAATTATGCTATACAGATGTTCATCCTTGAGAACAAAAGTAGACGAGTAATAGATTGGATGTTAATTGAGGCAGATGCCTGTGAGAATAATTTGAAGTAATTTGTGAGCAATAAAACAAAGTGAGTACTTTTTCCTGTCCTCAAGCATCGACCACCTAAGGCACTCTTGCAGTTGCAAGAGGAGCAAACACCCCATAAATAGAACCTCATTGCTCTGACCAAAAAGAGTCCTTCAGATCAAAACTAACTATTCAGATATGCCATAAAGTAAACAATGTACAAAATAATTACCCGACCTCATTGTCATTAAATTTTTATAGCGTGCATCCACAGTGCAGTATTAGAAGCCAAGAGTGAATACAGATCTATTGTGAAAGCAAGATAAAAAAGCACAAATTATAACTTGCATGGAAGTAGCATACTTATATGAACACCGAAGGGAGGAATATGTTGGAGTATTACGGTTTCTCTGTTATCTTTTCCATCCCATTCTAAACCATCCCCCATGATACCAAATTAATTAATAGCATATTCATTCTATTTCCCCTCTTTTAAAATGTTAGGATAGCCTAACTGTGTCATCAGAGAATTTTTTAATTTTTTATTTCATATTTTAAGCATAAACTAACATTTCATTTTTTCTTGTTAAAAAGTTGAGAGTAAATGATAGACAATTGCCTTGTACCAATAACTAGAACTAAAGTTAGAGAAAGTTATATTGATTTCCTTTATTAACTGACACTAATGAGCTAATTTGAGTTTCAAAAATTTCTGCCTTTACTTACTTAAAGCAACTGTGTTTTTATACTATCTCAAATTATAATTTATTTACTAGTAAGTTATTTATGTATTTCTAAATAACTGAACATTTGAAATAAGATTGTGTCAATAGAAAACCTTGTGTTATATCTAACAATGTACAAGCTCTGCCTGGAAAAAGTCCAACCACCATTAATAGAATGAGAAAGGTTTGTGTGACACCAGTGTAACCTGGCAGCCAAGGAGAGTGCACTGGAATACACATGTGTGAACAATGATGCCTTCACTGTACAAGTCGTGGGGGCAGTAGAAACCATTGAGTGAGCACCTGTACTGTGTGGTTGTCACACATTCAAAATGACTGAGTCAGGAGAGCAACAAATCTGCACCAATTTTTTCATTAAGCTTGATCATTCCTCCCCAGAAACTGTTTGGATGATTCAGAAGACGGTAGGTATGGGTAACTGGTGACTGGCGTCTTCATCAAGACATTGTGCCCACTCAAGCATCACATCTTTTGCAGAATTTTTTGGTGAAAGATCAAATCACCCAGGTGATTCAGCTCCCCTGCAGTCTAGATTTGGCATCCTGCAACTTCTGGTTTTTCCCAAAACTAAAATCACTTTTGAAAGAGAAGAAGTTTCAGACCATTGATGAGATTCAGGAAAATATGACAGGGCACCTGATGGTGATTGGAATTGTGTGAGGTCCCAAGGTGCCTACTCTGAAGTGGACTGAGGTGTCATTGTCCTATGTACAATGTTTCTTATATCTTCTTCAATAAATGTCTCTTTTTACATATTACATGACTGGATAACTTCTGGATAGAACTCATATTTCAGCTATATCCTTTGTTATTTCTCATGGCTTTTTTTTATAGCTCTCCAGATGGAAAAATAAGAAATCTTAAGGCTTCCAGCCAAGATGGAGGCATAGGTAAATACACTTTGTCTCCTTGCACAACCAAAAGAAGGACAACAACAAATTAAAAAAAAATGAAACAGAACTACCAGAAAATCAAACTGTATGGAAGTCCAACAACCAAGGAGTTAAAGAGACATTCATCCAACTGGTAGGAAGGACAGAGTTGGGCAACCAGGGTGGAAAGGACAAGTGGCGAGGCTGTGGCTGGTGGACCAGGCGGTCCCACACTTGGGTGCAGATTAACCGGGAGGAACA
Source organism: Mormoops blainvillei (assembly GCA_004026545.1). Classification (NCBI taxonomy): domain Eukaryota; kingdom Metazoa; phylum Chordata; class Mammalia; order Chiroptera; family Mormoopidae; genus Mormoops; species Mormoops blainvillei. The sequence continues at coordinate 46,100 of PVJD01008588.1, forward strand.
ACTGGGAAGTGATAGAGACCACACAACCCAAGGTTCCACTGCAGGAAATGAAAACCTCAAAACCTGTACCACTAAAAACCTGTGGGGTTTGAGGTGGCAGAAGAAACTGCCAGTCTCACAGGAGAGATTGTTTGAGAGACTCACATGGTCGTAGAATGTACACAAACCCACCCACATGGGAATCAGCATCAGAAGAGCCCAATTTGCTTGTGGGTAGCAAGGAAGTGACTAAAAGCTAGCCAAGAGCCAATCAGGAGGTATTGTTCCATGTCAGACTGCTCCCCAACATACAGAGCCACAAAGCAGTGATGTGGGTTGCCCCACCCTGGGGAGTACCTAAGGCTCCACCCCTCACATCGTAATGGGTGTGCTGAGACAAAAAAAAATGCCCCAAATGAAAGAACAGATCAAATCTCCAAAAATAGAACTAAGTGATGAAGAGAAAGCCAATCTAACACATGCAGAGTTCAAAACACTGGTAATCTGGTTGCTCGCTGAAATGGTTGACTATGGTCACAAAATGGTGAGAGCAAAATATAAAGGGAACCAACAGTGAAGGAAAGGAAACTGGGACTCAAATCAATGATGTGGAGCGGAAAGAAAAAATAAACATTCAACCAGAACAGAATGAAGAAACAAGAATTCAAAAAAAAAAAAATGAGGAGAGGCTGAGGAACCTCTGGGACAACTTTAAATGCTCCAATATCCAAATCATAGGGGTGCCAGAAAGAGAAGAGGAAGAGCAAGACATTGACAACTTATTTGAACAAATAATGAAGGGGAACTTCCCCAATCTGGCAAAGGAAATAGACTTCCAGGAAGTCCAGAAAGCTCAGAGAGTCCCAAAGAAGTTGGGCCCAAGGAGGACTACACCAAGGCACATCATAATAATTACTCAAGATTAAAGATAAGGAGAGAATCTCCAAAGCAGCAAGAGAAAAGGAGACAGTTGATTACAAAGGAGTTCCCCTAAAACCATCAGCTGACTTCTCAAAAGGAACCTTACAGGCAAGAAGGGGCTGGATAGAAGCATTTAAAGTCATGAAAAGCAAGGACCTGCATCCAAGGTTACTCTATCCAGCAAAGCTGTCATTTAGAACAGAAGGACAGATAAAGTGCTTCCCAGATACGGTAAAGCTAAAGGAATTCATCATCATCAAGCCCCCATTATATGAAATGTTAAAAGGACTTATCTCAGAAAAAGATGACCAAAGTATGAACAGTAAAATGACAACAAACTTACAACTATCAACAACTGAACCTAAAATCAAAAACAAACTAAGCAAACAACTAGAACAGGAACAGAATCACAGAAATGGAGATCACATGGAGGGTTATCAACCAAGAGGGTGATGGCAGAGAATGGGGGAAAAGACCAAGGGAATAAGAAGCATAATTGGTAGGTACAAAATAGACAGGGTGAGGTTAAGAATAGTATAGGAAAGGGCAAAGCCAAAGAACTTTTATGTATGACCCATGGACACGAACTAAGGGAGGGGGGAATACTGCTGGGGGGAAGGTGTAGGGTGGAGGGGAATAAAGGGGAGAAAACAATGGGACAACTGTAATAGCATAATCAATAAAATATATTTTAAAAAAAGAAATCTTAAGAACAGATTTGGCTTCTAGGAAAGTTGTAATAGGTTGTATATTCCAGATAGTTGTACCAATATACATCTGTTGTTTTCCTGCCTTTGAGACCTGAAACTGCATCTCCCTTCCTTGAATTTGGGTGACACTTTATGACTGTTCTTGCCAATCAACCAATACTGCCAAAATGATGCTACTTGCCTTGTTAGTATAGGTCATAATAGCAATACAGCGTTTACTTTGCTCAATACAGCAGCCACTTTGCTGTGAGGAAGGCCAGAGTAGCCCATGTGGAGAGACCACACAAAGAGAACCACATATAAAGGAAGAGAGGCCCCAGCCAAAAGCCAGCATCAATTACCAGACAAAAGAGTAGAGAAATCTTTTACTGATTTCACTAATCATTGAGCTCCCCTAGCCCTACCCCATGTTGGGTAGAAATGAATTGTTCTCACTGAGCTCTGTCTGAGTTGCAGATTCTCAAGCAAAATGAATATTAGGATTGTTAGAAGCTGAGTTGTTACCGTTATTCGCACAGCCATAGTAACTGTTTTGATAATATTACCCATTAGGAAGCTTCTTTAAATCAATTAGACTAAGGCCAATTCACTTTTCTTCCAAACACAAATATAACCAAGTGGTTAACATTTAATGCTTCCCCACCTCCCATTAGAATTCTTAAGCAAATAGGAGTTACTGTTGGGATCAGCATTATAACATAATCCAGATAAGGACTGTTTTCTAACAGTGATAAGAAAATAATTTCAAAGAAAGCGTAACATTTTTTTTAAACCATTTTGGAATAAAACATTTTAATTTCCCTGCCAGCTTCTTTTATTTTTTAAGACTTTATTATTTTTAGAGCAGTTCTAAGTTCATAGCAAAATTGGGAGAAAGGTATGGAACATACCCATAAACCCCCTCTGCCCTCACATGCAAAGCCCCCCTATTATCAACATCGCCCACTAAAGCAATCATGTTTCTTGCATATAGTGAACCTATATTGACACTTCGTAATCTCCCAAAGCCAATACTTTACCTTAGGGCTCACAGTTGGTGTTGTATGTTCTATGGACTTGGACAATGTACAGACATGTATCTATCATTATAGCATGATACAGAGTATCTTCACAGCCCTAAGAATCGAATCCTCTGGCTCTGCCTAGTCATCCTTTACACAACTCCCAAGTGCCGGCAACCACTGATCTCTTTATTGTCTCCAGAATTTTGTCTTTTCTACAATGGTCATATGGTTGGAGTCATACAATATGTAGTAGTTTCAGATTAGCTTTTTAAAATTAATAACATGCATTTAAGTCTCCTCCATGTCTTTTTCATTACTCAATTGCTCATTTCTTTTTAGTATTGAATAATGTTCCATTGTCTGAATGTATCACAGTTTATTTATCCATTTACCCACTGAAGGGCATCTTGGTTAATTCCAAGTTTTGGTAATTATGAATAAAGCTGCTATAAACATGTGTGTGTTGGTTTTTGTGTGAACATATTTTTTAACTTCTTTGGGTAAATAGCAAGGCATGTGATTGCTAGACTTTATGGTAAGAGTATGTTTAGTTTTGTAAGAAACCCCCAGACTTTTCCAAAGAGGTTATATTATTTTGCTTTTCAATCAGCAGTGAAAGATGATTCTTGTTGCTCTACATCCTCATCATCAATTTGGTGTTGTCAGTGTTCTGAATTTTGAGCATTCTAACAGGTGTGTACTAGTTTTGCCTTGTTATTTTAATTTACCTTCCTCTGATATCTTTTGACACAGTACACCCTTCCATATGCTTATTTGTCATCTGTATATCTTTTTTTGGTGAGGTGTTTATTAAGGTCTTTGGTCTGTTTTGCCACGGGGTTTTTGTTTTCTTATTGTTGAGTTTTAAGAGTTCTTTGTATGTTTTGGATAACAGTCCTTCATCAGAAATGTCTTTTACAAACATTTCCTCTCAATCTGGGCCTTTACTCCTCATTCTCCTGGCATTGTCTCACAGAGCAGAAGTTCTAATTCTAATGAAGTCTAGCTTATGCATTATTTTTTTGCATAGATCATGCCTATCTAAAAGTTATCACCATAAACCATTATCTAGTATCCTATGCTAACTTCCAGGAGTTTTATAGTTTTACATTTTATATTTAGGTTTATGATGCATTTTATGTGAATTTTGTGAAGGGTCTATGTCCAGAATAATTTTTTTTTTTTTGCATGTAGATGTCTAGTTGTTCCAGCATTATTTGTTGAAAAGACTATCTTTGTTTCACTGTATTGCCTTTGCTCCTTCATCAACGGATAGTTGACTGTATTTCTATAGGTCTATTTCTGGTCACTCTATTTCACTGATCTATTTGTCTACTAATTTGCCAATACTACACTCTTGATCACTGTAGTCTTGAAGGTTGGTGATGTCAGTCTTCCAACATTATTCTTCTCCTTCAATGTTGTGTTGGCTACTCTGGATTTTTTGCCTCTCCATATAAACTTTAGAATTAGTTAGTCTATATCCACAAGATAACTTACTGGGATTTTGATTGAGATTGTGTTTACTCTCTAGGTCAAGTTGGAAGAACTGACATCTTGATAATATTAAGTCTTCTTATCCATAAACGTGTAGTATATCTCCATTTACTTACTTCTGCTTTGATTTTATTCATCAGAATATTGTAGTTTTCCTATATATCTTGTATCTACTTTTTAGATTTGTACCTAATTATTTCAATTTTTAGTGCTAATGTAAATGATATTGTGTTTTAATTTCAAATTCCACTATTCATTGGTGGTACATAAAAAATTGACCTTTGTATATTAACCATGTACCCTGCAACCTTACTATAATCATTTATTAAAGTAGTACCCCCTGAGTCAGTGTGGTGAATGGGGAGACTTTGGGGTGAGTAGATCTAGGTTCAGATATTGACTCTATCACTTAGACACACAATATTGTAGTCACTCAATACTGGTAGTTGCTATTATTTTCTATATTAAGTACATAGATTAGGTCTAGAACACTTTGTATAATAATGATATTTTGCATTGGAAATATCAACTTTTCTGATTCAGATATTAGTAATTATTATGCTGAAGTCATCCTTAGCAATTATCCAGCCTATAGATGCTTTTTCGTGGTTCTAGGCTAATAAACCTAGACTTGCACAAATAAATAATAATGGTAATACCATTTGTAGTGACTGTCCACCAAGTTAGAATTAAACCTTTTAAAGAAAGTTGCCCACCTGGGACCTATAATATTTGGATGTGGGTCCATACTATTCAGGTGTTTATCTGCAATAACATCTGAAGGAATTGGAGCTTTATGAAATCAGTGTAAGAGATAATTATTAAAAAGAGAATTTACCCTATTAAATTTATGTTTATTTTATTACAGCATATAATTAACTTAAATAATTCATGTGATGGAACAATACAATAGTGTTCTGATACTAATTTTCAATTTTTCACTCCTACAAGTTAGAATATGTATGAATTTAATGTTTTTTCCCTCTGGTTTTGTTGGATTTCTCTTCTTGAGTCAGCCAAGTTCTAGTAACTCTCATCTGATTAATGCACTACAATTTTTTAATACCATTTTTGAATAAGAATTTCCCCTCCCCCAATATTACATGTAAGGGGATTTGCATCTTCCAACATACTCTACAAATTGCCCCCATTAGTTTCTTATCAATCAACCCGGGAATGTCACAGCCCTACTCTCCACACTGACCAGCTCTGTGTCATCAGTCCTCTGCCCCCTTGTGTCTTGTCTAAGCTGTGATGAAGTGATACAGGCACTTACTTTTTTTCCAGAATGAAAAATATTTGTAAGATTAAGTTTTCAAAGCTAAAATAGATAACTCCTAAGCAGAAACTTGAATGTCATTATGCCTTCTGCTTAATTCTATTAAGGGCCCACCTAGGCTGCTCGGCTTATTTGTGTCCACTGCAGCATGGCCTGCATTTTAAGGTTGCTGGGGTGTCCAACCTTTTGGTGGCTCTGGGCCACACTGGAAGAAGAAGAGTTGTTTTGGGCCACACATTAAAGACACAAACGCTAACGAAAACTGATGAGCAAAAAAAAAAAGGTTTAAGTAAATTTACGATTTTGTGTTGGGCTGCATTCATAGCCATCCTAGGCCGCATGTGACTGGTGAGCCATGGGTTAGACACCCCTGGTTAGTGTATCCTGGAAAATATCCCTTGAGATAATTATTGAAACATAATTCCAAGGTGAGGTAGGTTGGGCAGCACTGCATTCTATTCCGCTCCCTTGGAAATTCTTGCTGCATATTAGGGATTTATAGCTCCAGAAAGTTCTGCAGTAAAAACACGTAGCTTAACCTAAAATTTTCCCAACTTAATTTGAGCTGGCAATTTGATTTGTTTATTTTGTTTTTGCAAAATACCTATTAACCTTTTCAGGGACTGATCTCCTAAGGGGCACTTTGGGAATGCTGGTATAAGGTTTTAAGCACTCCCATAAAGAGTCACATCTAAGCAGTACAGCATTCCTGAAATGTATTCAGACAAGAATCTAATTTTACAGAAGATGAAGCTAATTCTTCAAGTAGTTAAGTAAAAGACAGACAGGTTTCATGTTGCTGGTATCTAGATAACGCTCTGCAGGCTGAAAGAAGTGCTGATGTAACCTACTATTTGTAAGAAACATAAATTTCTTTTGCTCAAAAAGGAAAATGCAGTCTCTGTGTGTGCCTGCGTGTGTGCGTGTGTGTGTGTGTGTGTGTGTGTGTGTGTGTGTGTGTGCCTGCCTGTTCTGGGGCATAGGCTTGAGCTAGTCCCCATGAAGATTCTGAAAAGGTGGGGACAATTGAACTCAATGCACAGTCTGTTGGTGTGACCAAGTTTACAGATCTCACCCCTTAGACCTGTTTTCCTAGAACCTCTAATATCACTCAAGTCATTATGATTTGTGGCCTGAGAACTAGGAGGTCTACTGGTTTGAGTACAAGTCCAGAAACACAGACCCTCTTTGTCTAATCCAGTACTCACAGTACTTAAGAAACTTTAAGGATAAAACTCCTCTTAGTAATTTGGATGCCAGTTGGAGAAAACAAGCCATCGTATTCTTTCTATTTAATTTTCCTTTATTGCCTAAGACTATGATGTCTTGCTGAATCCTGCATCCCTTATGTAGGCAGTCCCAGTTGTTTGATACAATCTCACTGGACATCCACGATAGAATTTCTCTTTGAGAAAAGTAACTGACAAAGGAACATGTGGTTTTCAAGGTTTTTCCATGTCAGTCAGCAACCAAAGTACCCAACTTCCTGTTGCAGCTTATTAATAGACTAAAATCTTGTTAAGTTGGAAATTTCCTCCACAAGTCTTTCCAGAGCTTCTGCCGATGAACCTTTAGCAATCCAATTGCCTTTTATGTCTTTAAGAGATCTTTTATAACAGCTTCATTGCTTTCATAGCCAAAAGCTGTTTAGAATGAAACTATTTTACCCAAACACAAGTCTGACAAATATGCTTACATACCTATTATATAGGAATTTTAGTAGGGAGAATCATGTTTTCATTATTTCTAAGCTGATTTGAATGATTCATAGAAACTGAAGACTGAAGATTTCTATCTTTTTTTTTTCTTCACTATGTGATATGCCCATTTATAAATGAGTTGATTTGGTTTAGAATCCAACTGAGCCTCATCAGGTTAAATCTTGGTTTAGTTTGACATTTGTGTCCAGTTACCTAATGTGGAGAAACAGAGTGTCTTTTTAGGTGGTCTACAGTATCCTTACATTAAAATGATTGAGAAAATAAGAAGATCTGACAACATGTTTCAAAGAAAAGAGTCTGTGTTTGATACAGGCTAACAGAGCCTATATGTTAACATGGAAATGGGTCTGAGGCTCCTAGGGAAACTCATAGCTCCTGAGCCCTGAAGCCTGGTCACTACCTTCCATTTCCACTCACTGTTGTTCTTGTTTAACAAATCTCTCCCTTCTTTTCTATTCAGAACTGACTTCTGGGTTCATATGGGGGTCCACTTATATGCAATTTTTTTTTCAATAAATACTCTTTCTGTTTTTGATCTGCACTGGGAGTCAGTGAATGCCCAGGGCCAACTGTATGTATTGATTTATAGTCTTCATATCGGGGTCTTGTGCATTTACAGATTTTGGTATCTGCAGGGTTCCTGAAACCAGGTGACTGTCCTTACCCCCCATGTTGTCCAAGGGTCAATTGTAATTAGATCCAGAATGTGCTAGAAGGTGTTTGTGGTGTACGGAAACAGAGTTACCCTGAGGAAATGGATTTGTTCAAAGTCACATGGTTATCAGGTAGCAGGGCTAAAATAAAATCTATTAATTCTCAATCCTGTATTTTTCCAGCTCTATCATCCTTCCTTCCTTCCTCTGTGGGTGAAACCCAGGGAAGTGAGGGGTAAAGGAGGGAATGAGGAAGGTGTGTGAGATTGCTGTGCAGCTTGAAAAACATGTTGAGGATGAAGAGTTGCAAGAACTATGCAGGATCTACAGACTGCAAATGCAAACACATCAGGATGGTTATATACTATTAAGTTGCATACATTAAGTGGACATTCAAATTAAGTATAATAGTTCATAGTTCCTTATCCACAAAACTATAACTGAAAGAACTCTGAAAATAGAAAATCTTTTTGTCAATTTGCAAAAAATTATTTGATAACATCTGAACTCACACTTAAAGGTGAGTTATAGTCTTAATTTTCCCCTTTGTGTGAATATCCATACCTTTTCTGTTTTAATATTAACATTTTTGGTTTTGAAAGTATTCCATAAGTACCTTATCACTTTAAAATTAGAAAAATTCTAATTTTGAAACACATCTGGTCTCAAGGGTTTTGAATAAAGGATAATGAGACTATTTTTTATACATTAATTATTTTCACAAAAATTTTACTTGCTTATTATAAACAGCCAAGCAATATAGAAAAATAAAAAGCAGAAAGTTAAAAATTAATCCAAATTCTACCACCCAGAAATAATCACTATCTACATTTGGTAGATATTATCTGTATTATTTTTCTATGCATTTACATAGATTGTAAGATAATTAGGCATAATTTTCTAAAATAAGATCTATATAGTACAAACGTATTCCTTCATCATAAGAACTATTGGTTTATACAATGTTTCTCCAAGTTTAAAGAAAGATAATGAAAACGACATGTATTACAGTCATGATAAGAGTATATATATTTAATTATATGTTTTAAGTTTAGGCCCATCAATTGACTTTCTACTATAAATATGAGAAAATTAATACTCTTATGCTTATTCTAACTTTCACTCAAATTCACAATTTTTACATATATATTCTGTTCTATCCTCATAATTCCCTCAGTTCTATAAAGTTTAATAAATGAATTCTATGTTAACTGCCAGGGCTTTTACTGTAATATCTTCATTTCTGATTTTTTTATATTGATTGATTATTGGTTGAATAGCTAAATGTCAAGTATTTTTTTTTCAAGTGAAGTTCATGATATGTTTTGTCTTGTGTTTGAGAATGTCTGTATACAGTTTCACACTTGACTCAGAGGACAACTTGATTCAATATTAACATTCGTGGACCTAACTTCAAAAATTTGTAACAAAGTTTTGTACCCATATTTTGGCATTAAATATAATTATAGATAAATGTAAAGGCAATGTGATTTAAAAATTATTTTTAATAATTTGAGTTTTCCACAGGGATTCCCATGGGATCCTTTCTTTTTCCTTAAAATTCATTAACTTTACAAAGATTCAAGACTTTATTTTAAGAATGTTTTACAATAATATATGGAACCTGTGTATCATTTGTTCTGTTATTATTTTTAGAGACATCAATTAGATAATGTTCAAATTTCTTTGTCTTTAATATCTGTAATCTTATTTCTAGTCACTTTTCTTAGTTTTTATATTATTTTGTGTGATTTTCTTTTGCTTCCAACTATGCAGCTGTTTTCTGTCACATTTATTCTACTAGCTATTTCTTACATGATTTTCAGGCCTGATACAGTTTTTGCTTTTCAATTTCTTTCCAGAGTTCTGCCAGCTTACTTTTTATCTTCGGTTCTTTATCATTCCTTCTTTGAGTTCTTACATTTCTTGAGCTACCTTTTAAGGGAAAACCTGGTGTCTTAAATTCCTTTTAAACAAATAATCTGTCTCAAATTCATGCCTTCTTTACCTTGGCAAACTCCAGGTGGTTCCCAGGGCAGCCATCTGCCCTTGCTGTATGATCTTTCACCTTACCAGGCTAGTTTAGCAGTTGTGCTCCATGAGCCCCGGAGATGCAAGACTAGTTGTCTCGATGACCACCTGGAAGTGCCCCTCTTTTTCCCTCAGATGAGAGAAGCAGGCCCCTCTCCTCCACCATGGCACAGTGAGGGCAAGGATGTAAATGTAAAGATCAGAGAGAGGCAAACCATAGGTCCTCCCACCTTTGTCCAGAGACATTCTTCTCACTTTAATTTCCACCCATGTATTCCTCTGAGGTGAGGGTGTAGTGAACAGAGGCAAATTCTATTTTCAACTATATTTTTCACAAATTCCATATTGGTCATCGGGCACCTCACTTTGCATTATTGGGGGGCTTGGCTGTGTTGAGGTCTCTGCTAAAACCAAGTCATAAAATGTCCCATTTTGAAAGTATGTAACACTTTCAGAAAAATCTCCTTTATGCACAGGGTCTGAAGAAGTTTGTGTCAACTCTCAGCAGCCTTCCTAATTTTGGTGCAAGTTTTATTTTATTAGGCAAATATTCATTTTGGTTTGTGGTTTGGTGTTGCAGTCATTTTTGTCTCTCAAAAATTGTAGTTTGGCTCTTTTTAAATTCTTCTTGTTGTTTTTGATGGATTTCAGTGCAAGGGAGAATATAAAATGCATGACGATTTTTAGCCAGAAACCTATATTTCATGGTGGTTTTATTGCATGTATCCCCTGCAATAAAGGTATTGAGGTATTTTAAAGGAAGAAAATCCTAGTGTTGCATTAAGATATGATCAATGATACTGTTTTGTAGGTGAAATTCTTCTTGTTTCAGACCATAACACCATGGGTGACTCACTTAATACTGAGACACAGCACTCTATGGGTGCCATCCTCCACACAGCTTCTGTTGGCCACAGTGGGGGAGAAGCAGGTCCACACGCTGAGGGAAGGCAAACGATTTGGTGTATAACTCTGTACTCAAGTTATTTCTTAATAATTACTTAAAGACTTATTTAAGTAATCTAGTAAAGTGTACCCTTTATTAAATCAATAATCTATTTTTATCTGGGGCCTGTAAAACAATATAATGTACCTTCCACTTCTTCTCCTTTAGGATTTAGTAGTTTAAATAATTGTATTGCTGAAAAATTCTTCTTTCTTCACACCCTTACCAGCACTTGTTTTTAGTTGATTTATTGGTGCTAGTCATTCTGAAAAGTGAGAGGTAATATCTCATTGTGGTTTTAATTTGCATCTCTCTGATGGTTTGCATTTCTTCACTGATATCGAGCACCTTTTCATTTGTCTGTTGGCCATCTGTATGTCCTCTTTGGAGCGTCTATTCAGGTCGTTCGCCCATTTTTTAATTGGGTTATTTGTTTTTTTGGTATTGAGTTTTAAAAGTTCTTTATAAATTTTAGATATTAACATCTTCATATATCAAGTGTATCAGTGAATATGTTCTACCATTCAGTGGGTTGTCTTTTCATTTAATGCAGGCTGGTGCAGCCACTGTGGAAAGCAGTGTGGAGTTACCTAAAAAAATTAAAAATGGAACTGCCTTATGACCCAGTGATTCCACTTCTGGAAAGAAACCCAAGTCACTAATTTGAAAGAATATATACACCCCTATGTTCATTGCAGCATTATTTACAATAGCCAAGATTTGAAAACAGCCGAAGTGTCCATCACTTGATGAGTAGATAAAACAGCTATGGCACATTTACACAGTGGAATACTGCTTGGCTGTAAAAAAAGAAGAAAAACTCTGCCTTTGCAATAGCATGGATGGACCTGGGGAACATTATGCTAAGTGAAAAAAACCAGTAAGAGAAAGACAAATGCAATGCCATATGATTTCACTCATATGTGAAATCAAATGAATAAACTGAATTAATAAGTAAAATAGAGACAGATTCACAGACAGACAGAGAGCAGGCTGACTACTCTGGGAAGGGTTGGGGAAGCAAAAGGAGCAAGCGAAAAAGAAAAAGGTCTCATGGACAAGGACAGCAATGTGGTGATTTTTGTGGGGGAGACAGGTACATGGAGGTGGAAGAGGGTATGGGGGATGAATAGTAATGGAAAAAATACAATAAAAGTGAACTATTAAAGTTAAAATATATATATATTTTATATTTTTTTATTAAAAAATATATATAATGTTGTATGACTGGATTAGGTATAGGGATACTTAATGAAATCTGTCTGAAACTGAACTCCAAATATTACCTCTAAACTGCATTCATTTAGTTGCATCAACCTATAATTTTGGTGTATTCTTTACGTCTCTTTCTCTACTTACACTCTTTGATCTGTCAGCAATTTCTGTTGGGTGCTGTCTTTATCAGTATATTAGATTCCTAGAGCTGCTGTAGCAATGTACCACCAACTGGGTGGTGTAAAACAACAGAAATTTATTTTCTCATGATTCTGGAGACAGAAGTCTGAAATCAAGGCATTGGCAGGGCCATGCTCTCTTGGAAGGCTCTAAGAAAGAATCTGTTCTTGCCTCTCTCTTCCTTCTGGTGATTGCCAGCCAGTCCAGGTGTGCCTCCATCTTTAAGGGCTCTTTCCCTGCATAGCTCTGTTTTCACATGGCCTCATTGGTTTTAGTATCCACCCCAGCCCACTGTGGCTTTATTTTAACTAATCACATCTACAAAGACCCTATTTCCGAATAAAGTCTCATTCTGAGGGTCCCTGGGAAGCGGGGACGTTTAGGGAACTATTCAGTTCAGTACAATGAGATTTCTAGGATTTAAACCCTTTTCACTACCACTACCCCAGAAGAGCCTCCTAACTAAGCTATATGCTTATCTCTGTGCCCCCTGCACCAACCTTAATCTATTCTCAATGCAGCAGTCAGTACGACAAATTAAAGGATACTTCAGTTCATTTTATTTCTTTGCTAAAACCCTCTAGGGGTTTTCCAACCCTCTCAGAGCAAAAACCACAGTTTTTAATGTGCCCCGTATTCACACAGCTGTGTGCGATTTGGCCTCCGGCTCCGTCTCTGACTTCATCCCTTGTTGGTTTCCCCTCCATTCAATCTGGTTCCGCCACACCAAGTTCCTTGCTGCATGTTCCTGAACATGCCAGGTCTGATCTTACTTCATGACCTTTGCATTTTGTTTGCTCTGCCTTGAATGTTCTTTCCCAGATATTCCCAAGGCACATTCCCTTACCTCCTCCAGATCTTTAACTGAAGTGAAATCTTTTCAATGACACTATCCCAGCCACTATCCTGATTTATGACTGTGTCCTAACACTTCCAGTCATTTTTCCTGCTTAATTTTTCTTTGTAATGCCATCAAATACATATTATATATCTAACATATATTATAACATGTCCTGTATTATAGCTAAAACTTCTTTATATCAGATATGTCTAGATATAGATAGTACTTATTTAACTTACTTATTGCTTGTCTTTATCACTGGAATGCAAACTCCATTGGGGTGGAATTATCTATTTGTTCTTTTTTGTATCACCAATGTCTAGAAGGGTGTCTGGTACATAGTAGGTGTTGAATGGGTATGTCCAGAATGAATGAATGACCATGTTTCCATATATAAATGTCATCAATCATATTTTCAGCAACAGAGGAGTGCTGGAAAACCACTTCTATGTCATATTTTACAAAGGGAGAAATAGATACTGGTGTATTTTTAAGGTCTTTTTGAAACTGCTGATCAGTTGGCATGCTTGCTCCTGGCTACTTCTTCACTGTTCCCTTGACATTCAGCTTCCTTTTCAGGCTCTGTGGGGGATGTGGGAGTGGGTTAGGGAGCAAGCTGCTTTTGTTCACAGTAGTGAAGGACCTTTTCTTTGAAAAGAAGGCGTATGAATAGGATAGAGGACCTTTTCTTTCTTGTATGATAGCCAATTGCAGTTTAAAAAGGCATTCCCATCTATGGGGCAATCAACCTGGACTTGTCCTCTCACACTAAGTACTCCCGGAATATGCTTTATTTTTAGGTATCAGGAGAGCCAATGACAGCAGTAGACAGAGTTGGACATGCCTTGATAAATAAGGAGAAAAAGTTGCTGGTGGTTACATGCCACTTACTCCCGGATATCTCAAGGGCAAGGTGAAGGAGGAGAAAACAAGATCTGTTAGATAAACAGAAAGTGAATTCACCATTTAATCAAGTACCTAAACCATGAAACACACAGTTCTCTTCGGAAGCATCATTATCCTTAATAGAGTTCTTTAGAGCATCTTGAACTTTTCTAATGAAGACAGAGAGCCCCATTTTTGGTAAAGTGATTCTCTTTGCTTGTTTGACCACAGATTATCTGTTCTATTAAATTTCGGAGGGAGCTGATGCTCTTTCCCTTTGTTCCTCATAGAGTTATATCCAGAGGGTATCTGTCCAAATTATTTAATCAAATTATTCTAGTTCTAGCCAATGTATGTGCTTAAACATCCACGCTTAATACTTCTCCCTGTAATGATATTCACTTATCTAAAATTACCCCTTAATTGACAGGATATATGAGCCAAAATACTATTAGGCAAAATGTTAAATGAACTCAAGCCATTTAGAATGTTTTCATCAAGCCAACTCCTGAATTTACTTAATCTCCAGTGATCAGTCTAAAAAGATAGAATTTAATCTTTACTTTAACTAGTCTGTAAAAGCAAAGGGAAAAGGTTAAAGAAAAGGGAGCAAACAAGGAAAAAATGTTTTTGGTCTTTGACATCCTCACTGCACAAAACCCCATGATTTTTGTTTGATTCCTGCATTTCTCAGTTCTGATGAAGAAAACCGTATCATTTGGGAACACAGTTTCTATGCATTTTATACATGTTGGTTAAAATGATGTTGAGGACACTGACAAATTAAAATTACAATTTATTTAAAGCTAGGTTTATGAGATATAATTTACATAGAGTAAATGTTACTTTTTGTGGTATACAGCTTTATGAATTTTAACATATGTAAATGTCATATAACCACCACCATAGCATGGATATAGGACATTTCTAGCACTCTCCCAAATTCTCTTTCTCTGTGGAGTCGACCCCTTTCCACTATCCCATCCCCTGGCAACCACTGATCCTTTTCTTCCCCCTATAGTTGCACCTTTCCCAGAAGGTCATAAAATTGGAATCATGCATTAGGTAGATTTCTAAGTCTGAGTTTTACTTACCACAATATGTTTAAGTTCATCCGTGTTGTTCATTTATCACTAGTTCATCCCTTTAAGTCTTAAGGAGTGTTTTATTCTATATATATACAAAGTCTGGTTGTTCATTCACCCATTATAGATACTTGGTTTGTTTGCAGTTTTGGAGACTATGAATTAAACCAATATAAACAAGTAGGTACAAGTTTTTCTGTATACATATGCTTTCATTTTTTTAACCTAGGAATGGGATTGATAAATTTGATGGTATGTCCATTTTTAACTTTTTAAGAAACTGCCAAACTGTTTTATGTTTTCTAAAGTGCCTGTACCTTTTACCTACCTATAATCAATGTACAAGCATTCTGGTTACTCTGGTACTAGCAGTTGGTTGTGTCATTAAAATTTTTTTTTTACCCATTTTATTGGTGTGTAGTGATATCTTATTATAGTTTTATTTGCTTTTTCCTATTAACTAATGATGTTGAACATTTTTTCATGCGACTGTGTGCAATCTGTGTATCTTATTTTATAAAATGATTGTTTAAATCTTTTGTCCATTTTTATTAGGTTGTTTATTTTCTTATTATTACATAGTGAGAGTTCGTCATGTATTCCAGGTACCAGTTATATTCCATATACTTTCTTGCAGGTGCAGAAGGATTTTCCACCCAAAGTTGGGTTCACATGCACCAAGATGGTAATAAAAGGGTCATTTCTCATGTAATGAGGCTTTCTAGTGACAGAAAGACAGGCTCACAAGCATGGAACTCAGACTGGTTTGGAGTTTATGGTGTTAGAAAGTGGGCTAAGGTGAGGGTCCCATGCCCATGGACTGGGTCTTGCATGGTTTGACATTCTGGCACTGTGAAGACAGTGAGCACCTGGGTTTTCTTATCAGCTTACACAAAGTAGGTAGCAGACAGGGGTGCACAGTGGTGCCTGAAAGCTGTCAGCAGTCAGATATCAAAAATGGTGTCCAACTATTGCACATGACATTATCAGATATGAAAATCACATTTTTAATATCAAAAGAAACAACTCAAAAACATTTCATGTAAATGTGCCAAGCACACACATTATGCCTGGCTCAAATATACTTCAATTTTTTTAAAGACTCATGGGAAATATATTATTTAGGTCTTTTCTGATGGCAATGTCCATTCAAAATGGACCAGATTTATGTCTTAAGAAAAAAAGGGCTATAAATACAAACAACAAAACATAGGTAACTATGAGAATTGTTAAATCTCTTTTCCTTGTTGTGAGAAAAATACTCTGTTGACTGAATGACCACTCATTGAAAGCACAATGCCAACCAGTGTTTTATAAAACACCCTGGACAGGTGGCTTTGTCTCAGGTCTTGCATTTTAGTAAAGATTTGAGGTCTGTCTGGTTGAATGGTTGGCTGTGAAGCAGTGGGTCACATGGGAAGAATTCCTGTGCAGGATGATTATAATTTAATTGCAAAAGTATTATGCAAATTTTCTTCACTTGTTAAAAATTAATTGAACACCTACTGTGTGTCCAGACACTTGCTAAGATATGCAGATTAAAAGTTAAGTAAAATACAGTGTGGGCTGTCAAGGAATCTAATGTTTATTGAAACTGAAATACTTGAATCAAATCAATGTTGAAATAGCTTGAGATTGATTTTGAAAGGCACATAAATAAAAGAATAGACTGGCCAATCATTCTTACAGGTTCAATCCAAAGTGAACAATTTTTACTGGGAAATGCAATGGAATATTTTTGGACTTCATTCCCAGAAATATGCAAGTTGACAAGGCATTTGGGGATCTTATTTTCAATAGACACCTCTAACCAACACAATGAAGCATGTTCTATGTACTGATGAAATTCAATCTTTGAAACAGAAAACGAAAGTGTTTTTATATCTCACTACATTGTTATATTCTTGCCAAATGTCTTCTCATATTGGGTCTAAATCCCTTTCTCTTTTCCTGGGTGATGTGAAAGTGGCCATTTTATGATCAACACCACAGGGAAAATATAGAAAAGAAAGTGAAGAGAAGAAAGTAGTGGCTTTATTATTAATTAGTTTGTAGTCATGTCTGGATCAAGGCTCACAGGTGCTCTGAGCAAATTAATCATTAGGAGCACCAAGCATGCTAATAACACAGCATCCTTCAAACTTTCCTTAATTTTTTCAATATTTATTTTTGGAAAGGAGAAGGAATGGAAAAGCAAGAATCTTGGTGAGTGTGATTAGCTTCATCTCGCTGGTTTAGATCAATGATTTTCAAAGTGTGGCCCCAGATCAACAGCATCACCCTCACCAGAGAATTTGTAAGTCATTCCAATTCTTGGGACTCGCTCCAGACCAGCTGAGTCAGGACCTCTGTGAGGCTTGGCAATATGTTTTAATACTCTTTCCAGAGGATTCTGATATATACTGAAGTTTGGGAATGGCTAATTTGAAGAGATTGAACTCTGGCTACCAGCTCACATTCTCATTCAGAAAAAAACAGTCTTACAATTTATCTGTCTATAAATCTCAGAAGATGATGTAGCAGCCAACTATTGCTACTCAAGCATGTGCTTTGTGGGGGTCCTCGCTTAGCCCTAACCCTTGCTTCTTGTACTAACACCACCATTCTTTCTGAACACATACTGGTAATTCTCATTAAGGGAAGTTTTGTTAAATGCAAAAACTTTCTATTTCATTACATTTCAGTGATATTTTAATGCCCCTGATGTGTTAGTGTCTTGACCCTTCTGACCTTCTGTGGCTTTGTGTGACAAAATGGCAGCTCTACAGGGCTATTAAGAAATCTCCTGTCATGGTGGTGGAGAGGATAGGAAAAACAGTTTTCAACTAATACAACTGTGGGTCTGCTTGTTTATAATTTCCCCCTTAAAAGCAGTTATAATTATGTATTCTGCAGTGGAGTTACTGCTATTGTCTCTAAGGAGAAAAGTAGAGACTTGGATCACAGAGGTAATATGATTAATGGTTGAAGTTTCTTATAGGTATAATTTTTCATTTTAATTTATTCCAAAACAATGCTATTGTATTGACAGATAGCATAGTTTATACATCTGAAAAAAAGGGAAGAAAGAAGAGCAAGAGGTAAGAAGGAAAAGAAATATATTTATACCCACATACGGGTCCAACACAAATAACGCCCCTGTTTTATTGCAAAATCTTTTATTACAAAATCATAAACATGTAATTCTGTAACATAACAATATCACACTCAAGTATACATATGACATTTTAGATGAAATAATCAAATTAAAACTATAAATTATTATACCCATATTATTACCCTACCAACCACACTCACACAGGCATTACTTCTGCTGGACCCTGTATAATACATACTATTATGTTAATTGCTGACATAGCAGAGTTCAAAATAAGGAAAGTTAAGGAATAAAGAAGGGCTTTACTTAATGATAAAGGGATCAACTCTTGATCAGTTGCCTCTCACACACCCCCAACTGGGAACCTGGGTCACAACCTAGGCATGTGCCCTGACTGGAAATCGAACCAGCAACCTTTTGGTTCATAGGCTGGCACTCAATCCACCGAGCCACACCAGTCAGGGCAGAGGGGTCAATTCTTCAAGAAAATATAAATGATCCTTTACCTGTATATACCTAGCTACAGGGGGTCAAAGCATGTGAGCAAAAATGAACAGAATTACAAAGAGTAGATAAATCAACTATTATATAGTTGTAGACTTCAATATCCCTTCACCATAAATGGACATATCTAGGGGGCAGAAAATTAGTAAGGACATAGTTAAACTCCAAATGCCATCAATCAACTGGATATTATAATTGATGCCTGTAGACTGCCCCATCCAACAATGGCAAAATGCATTCTTCTTAAGCTCACATGAAACACTCACCAAGACAGACCATATCCTGGGCCATAAGACACACCTTATCAAATTTAAAGAATACAAATCATTCTCAAGAGAGATTTTAAAATATTATGAGCTAAATGAAAGCAATATATATAAATCTGTGGGATGTAGTGAAGTCAGTTCTAAGAGGGCAATTTATATCATTGGTATACAACCACTTTGGAGGACAGTCTCGTACTTTCTTTCAAAACTAAACATACTCTTACCATATGATACCGAAATCATGCTCCTTGAAGCTGAAAATTCATGTCCACACAAAATGCACATGGATGTTCACAGCAGCTTTTAAAAAACTCTCCATTTTATTTTTTCCATTACCATTTAGTCCCCTTATACCCCCCTGCCCCAAGCAGTCACCACACTGTTGTCTATATCCATAAGTCCTTTTTCCTTTTTGCTCAGTCCCTCTACCCCCAACTTATCCCTCCACTAACTGTCATCTGTTCTCCGTCTATGAGCCTGTCTCTGTTTTGCTTGTTAGTTTAGCTTGTTCATTAGATTCCACATATGAGTGAAATCATATGGTATTTGTCTTTCTTTGACTGGCTTATTTCACTTAGCATAGTCATACTTGCCAAGACTTGGAAGCAACCAAGATGTCCTTCAGTAGTGAATGGATAAAGTGTGACACATCCAGACAATGGAATATTATTCAGTGCTAAAAAAAAAAAAAAAAAAAAAAAAAAAAAAAAAAAAAAAAAAAAAAAAAAAAAAAAAAAGCTCTAAAGCCATGAAAAGATATGGAGGAACATTAATAGAGATATCTAACTAAAAAGAAGTTAATCTGGAAAGGTTACATACTGTATAATTCCAACTATAGGATATTCTGAAAAAGGCAAAGCTATGAAAACAGAAAAAATAAATCCATGGTTGCCAGGGAATGAGAGCAGGGGAGAGATGAATAGGTGAAATACAGAAGATTTATAGACTAGAGAGAATAATCTATATGATATCATAATGACGGATACATGTCATAATACACTAGTTCAAACTCATAGAATTTCCAACACCAAGAGCAAACTGTAATGTAAAAGATAAACTGTGGGTGGTTATGACGTTGTCAAATGTAGGTTCATCAGTTATGACAAATGTGTCACTCAGGTGGAGGGTGTGGCTATGATGAAGGCTATGTATGTGTAAGGATAGGGAGTATATGGGAAATGTGTTCACCTTCCTCTTAATTTTGTTGCAAACCTAGAACAAATAAAGTCTTAATTTTAAAAATAGGAGGAAAAATTGTATGAGCAATATAGGTTTCTTTCCATTTTACAGATAAGAAAACTGAAGCATACAATAAATCAACTTTTGCAATGTTACATGTTTAATAAGTGGACCGGTATGATCAGTCCATCTCTGGCTCCATAGTCCATGTCCTTAATTTTGACATGATTTTCACAAGTGCTATGTATGTCAAAAGGGCATTTCAGGCTGAATGTAAAGCATGAAAAAAGCAGTAAGGCTTCTTGAAAGGATGTATATTTAAGTAAAGGTGACTTCTCGAGTGTGCCTATAACATCAGATGGGTGAGGTATGAGATGGGAATATGTTGGGACCATCTTACAGGGAGATTTGAATGCATTGTCCGGAGGGTGCTGTCCAAATTGTAATGATGGTAGAGAGAGTGAGGAGTAGAGGCAGTTGGGAGATATTTTGGAGATAAAATTGGCCTGACTTAGTGATCGATTGGTATGATATGGGAGGAACGTCTCACATAAGTAAGACGCTCAAGTTTAACTAAGGTTTACTTAGTTTACTTGAGTGATACTTACAGTGTTGCTCAAGGAATGAAGGAGAATAAGTTTGAGAAAAAAAGAGCTGATGTGTTTAGTTTAATCAAGTTGCAGGTGCCTGTGGAACATAATCCAGGTAGATATGTGTGAGGTTTAGAACACAGATTAAGTGAGATTTAGAACTCAGATTAAGTTAGGAAGTATAAATTTGAAAGTCACCAGAAGATTAATAAAAAAAGCGTGGTCCTCTGTAGCACTGGAAATGTAGAACAAGCTGAGAAAGGATCCATATGGAAACTGAGCAAATGAAATAAAGAGAGAAAGAGAAACGAGTGGAAAAGACTATTAATACGGTGGTCAGGCAGAAAGAAGAAAAATGCAGAAACATTAAAATTGGAAGTCAAGTGAGAAGAAAATTTCCAGAAGGAAATGGTAGTCCCCCACAATGTCTGTGACAGTGCTGGTTCACAGACCCTTACAGGGGGTCTGACACTGATACCAAAGTCTAGGCGTCCACCTGTGATTAAAGAACCAGTTCCTGTAATGTATCTTAAAGTCCTTTATATTGTTACTCTTGATCAACAAGGTCCCAGGCAAGGTTATAATGTAAAACTTTAAAGTATTAATTATTAGTATATTAGTCCTAAACTAGTTCACAGATAACTGCACTAATTTAAAACGATTGGGTAGAGAAAGGCCTGAAATATGCAACCTTTACAACTCAATTCTGGTATGTCGTACAGTGACAAAAATCCTGAGTTTATGAAGGACTGTGAAGGTGTGAGTGGCGAGACTCGCTAAAGCTGCTTTGGTGAACACAAAAGCAGGAGAGCTTGGTGTTTTTGCAAACAGACACTACTAAAAGGTGTAAAGAATTTGTAGATGTAGATTAACTAGCCTCTTTACAATCTTGTTTACTGTTTTTCTATACTTAGGAAATAACTCTTCCAAGGATAATTCAAACATTTCAGCCTCACTGGAAAAACTATAATTTTTATTATTTAGCCCAATTTGATGAGGTTTTCCTACTTGTGAAATGTTATGCTTGCTCCATTTTCTACTTCATTGTCTGTGCGACTTTTTCCCTCCCCCTTCCTTTTCTCCCGTTTCATCTCCTCCCAGAATTCTTTCCTGCCACCCTCTCGAATCTTGACAGGCCATCTCTTCAGTTCTGATGGTAACATTTCCCATTAAATAACTACACACTCCCACGCTGGCCCTCGCTGCATCTGGGTGATTGGCAGATACTTGTTCAGAGGAATGGAAAACAGCTGAAAGTGACATTCAAGGATTCAAAAACAACTTGGTTGGGAAATAAATCTTTGGCAGGGGAAAAAAATGACTGTCTCTTTGCCAGGCAATAGCCTTATAATTTATCATTTATTGGAAAAGATGACTACATTTTGAGAATCACATCAGACTAAAACTGATTACACAGATTAAGCAATGTCTCTATGAGCCGTTACTCATGGCGTAAGTGCAAGCTGAGGGCCTCTGGAATGCAGGAGCTGATGAGTTGCCGAGTGTGTTATATTGCATTGTCGTAATTGTTAGTGTCATAAACAATGGTATATGACAGGGTTAGAGCAGATTAAAGAGAATGTTCAGTCTCTTCTAGAAAGAAACAGGACATTATTTCACTGTGACGTTAACTATTGATTTGGGGTTTTTTTTGTTTATTGTTCCTAATGGTTATGATTGCCTCAAAGAAGTATTCATGGCTTATTTATTTCAAAAGCCAGTGTAAGTGATGGCTTAAGCTGTTCCAACTTTGTGCTATTGCTTCTGAAGCAGACAGAAGGATTGTTTTTTCATTGTTAGAAAGAGAGAAGAAATTCAAGAGAGCTGAACCAATGCTGTGTACCTAGGACCCCAAAGACCTAGATACTGGATAAAAATTATAATAAGAACCAAGAAAACAGGGCAACTCAGCAGTGAACACACAGAGCGCTTATCCATATCCCTTTGGATATTTGTCACTTTTTATGTTATATTTACTCCAGATAATGTTTTAGTTACTATACTATATTAGAAATATCTCAAAAACAGTGATTGTATCTTATCCATTTTTTGCTATCTTGTTAGAACATACTCAGTAACTTGTTATGTGCTGCATAAACCATTAATTTATTGATAAATGAATAACATGAGTATCTATATTTATTACAACATGTCTCCATTTTCTCAACTCTCTAAAAACACAAAACCTAGATTAGGCAATGTTGCATTAGAGTGAACTAAAATGGTTTATAAGATGAGTACATGGAATTGTTTACATTTTTTCCACCAGTCTTTAATTTTTACTTAAAGCACTCTGGTACTTAATAACATGTATACATAATTTGGAAAGGGTTTTACTTTTGATGAAGAAAGGAAACCTTCCAGAGAAAACATTTTAATGTCATGCCTTTCAGGAGCCCACAATTTGCTGGTCAGAATATAATGCAATACTAATTAGGACTACACTATTCCCTCTGGGCAACTTATCAAATGTGGGTATTTACTAAGAAAAAAAGCATGTTGGTATAAACCTAGCAAATGCAAATAGAAAATGGATTACAAAAGTCACATGAGTCTATTCTGTCAGATGGACCTTTCTGCAAACAGCACTGCCAGCTCTGAAGGGACACTGTGGATAGACTAAGATATTTGAACATCCTCCACCTCTTCTTTCTGGATATCCTCCCACAGGTAATGCTTACATCAGATAAGAAGAACAATGGAAAATAAATGATAAATAAATACCCAAAAGTTACATTAAAAATAAAACCATAAAAATATAATAAAATTTACTTAAAAATTGATTAAAAAATAGCAAAACAAAAACATTTCTTTGGAAAGATTGAAATAGTAGAGACCCTCTGGTAAGACTGATCTAGGAGAAATCAGAGGCGGAACAAATACAAAGAGAAGGTAGGAGACAGCCAAATGGCAAGGCTGGGAAGTGATGGTCTGAGGAGAGGGAGCAACACGTGCAGAGACATTGGAAAGCTTATTTTTGGAGCAGCTGTCATGTTTCTTCTAAGCCTTCTGTTTCTAAGCTCTGAATGTCCTGCTCTTTCAAATGGGAGGCTTAAAATAAAATGTATTCTTTCACAATTCTGGAAGCTAAAGTCTGAAATCGAGGCAGCAGTAAGGACCACACTCTCTTCAGAGATTCCAGAGGCGAGAATCAGTCCTTGCCTCTTCCATCTTCTGGTGACTGTTGGCATTTGCTGCCCTCCGTCTTCACGTGGCCATTTCATCTCCTCTCTGTGTCTCCCTTCGATGTGCCTCTTACAAGAAAGCTTGTAAGTTTGGATTTAGGGCCTAGTAGGATAATCCAGGATGATTTGCTCATCTCTAGATCCTTCCTTAACTTAATTATATCTGGAAAAACTCTTTTCCCAAATGCTGTCTCTTTTATGGGTTCAAGGGATTAAAATGTGGTATAACTTTTTGGGAACCACCATTCACCCCAATACACTTGGCAACTATAAGTCTGATTTACAAATATCATTCCTTGTCTAGAAGCCTAGCAGTGTAGAAGCACTCAATAATGCTGAACATCTTTTTATAAGCTCACAATTTAAACTGTATTTGTCTGTCATCTTCCTAGTATCTTCCCAGTGTTCTTTAAAAAATTATATTTTGGTTACAAATTTAACAGTGTAATTTGGTTCTAAATTCCTTGGGAAAGTGTAAGTTTGGGGGAACATAAGTTCTATTTTTATTTTATTTTAAAAAATTAATTAATTAATTTTTTGTATATTTTATTGACTATTCTATTACAGTTGTCTCATTTTTCTCTCCCCTTTATCTCCTCTGCCCTGCACCCCATCCCATCATCCCCATGTCAATGTTTTCCAACCACCACATTCCCCTACCCCACCACTCCCCACACCCACCCTCAATCCTTCCCCCACTTGGCTTTGTTGATGGGTCCTTTATGCACATTCCTTGATGACCCATCCCCTACATTTCCCCTGTTATCCACCCCCCTCCTCCCCTCTGGTTACTGTCAGTTTGTTTTCTATTTCAGTGTTGCTGCTTATGTTTTGCTCGCTCGTTCTATTTTGTTGATTAGGTTCCACTTGTAGGTGGGATCATATGGTATCTGTCTTTCACCACCTGGCTTATTTCACTTAGCATAATGCTCTCCAGTTCCATCCATGCTGTCGCGAAGGGTAGTAGCCATTTCTTTCTTTCTGCTGCGTAGTATTCCATAGTGTAAGTGTACCATACCTTTTTGATCCACTCGTTTACTGTTGGGCACTTAGGTTGCTTCTGATTCTTGGCTTTTGTAAATTGTGCTGCTGTGAACATTGGGGTGCATAAGTTCTTTTGAATTGGTGTTTTGGGATTCTTAGGGTACAGTCCCAGCAGTGGAATTGCTGGGTCAAAAGGCAGATCCATTTTTAGTTTTTTGAGAAAATTCCAAACTGTTTTCCACAGTGGCT